>JANHFX010009560.1:6682-27758 GCA_027560015.1 Chloroceryle amazona
CTTTTTATGAAATTTAAAAATATTTATAATAAATATCTGTATTTATAATAAATGTCTCCAGTTACACACTCCTAATATAACCATACTCCAAAATTCTCTAAAAGCATATTCCTAATAATGCATTTTCTCCTGGAAATGCTGATGAATTAAATCTGAGGCTGCAAACAGAAATTACATTAATCCATCTTGGAGCTTATGGTAATGTAGATTTCCTAACCTCCTCATTTATATTGCTACAAATGTCTCATTAATCTGTTACGCCCTGAACTTTTGTACTTTCTTCTCCATAGGAGCAGTGGAGTAGATAAACTACATGTAGTGTATCAAGAGAAAGGAGCAAATTATAGTTTTGACACTTTCTAAGTGATTTCCACATTTTCCTTCTATATTTCTGCTGCAAGTTATCACTTAGGCACTAACACTTCCATTAAACTTTCAAATGGACTTTCCCTCTGTATAGAACTTGTTGAAATTAAACAAATCATCTGTTACTTTGTTCAGATTGGTTGTACAGAACTGCTGTCCCCTGTTTTATGCTCATACTTTGAATTCTGGAGGAAGGAGCTTCTCCAGCATGCTTGTATTCTCACTAACACTGTGACTAAAGGACTGCTGCAAACAGTAAACAAATATGCACTTACAGAGATTTATCTGCATAATAACAAAGAATTATAAGATAAATTGGTTACAAAACTACTAGAAAGATTATTAGGCTTTGCACTGCACTTTTTTGATCATTTCATCTTAAATTAGCAATTTTTAAAATAACATGCCATGTGGCTCAGAGGCTGTTATCCCATATCTGCCTGTTTTGAAGACTTCAGTGCTTATTTTGAAGTAGTGCTGTCCAGAAGCAGATGCAAGTAACTGTGTTCATGGAGAGACCGCTAAAGGCATGAAATTTTGGAGCAGGTTACTAAGGGAATGTATAGCATTCCTTCACTACAAAGTTACAAAAAAATAGGTTGGAAAAATGTTTGGGTTTTTTAAAATAAATTACAATTCTGGGATAACATGTCTGATTCTGTTGCACCACAAAATTGTAGAAGAGATAATCCCATAAGAAAACATTACACCACCTATTAGTTTGATACTATTTATTAGTCATCAGTAAAACCTCACTTAATTTAGATAACTTTTGTAGTGGTTTATTTGTGATGCCTCTATTAAAACCTCTAAATATGCTATAAGCTCCTATTATTTCATGTCAATTCTACAAACCTCAAATGATTCACAGATTTATATTCATTGCAGTACTTAATATGGCATAATTAAAAGTTTTCATGTTTCCACTGCAAACCTTTTATTTTCTTAAGAAAATAAAATAATACAGTCTCCCTGTATACCTGAAAAAAAAAAATAAAAAAAAAAGGAAACTAGAACACAGTATGATAGTCTTTTCCTAACCCTAGAAAAGTTCACATACAACCACAGTATAAACTCAAACTCTTTGGAGAAAATTGCACATAAAAGCATACAAAATATTGCCATCATGAAACTATATGCAGAGGGAGAGAAGTCTGTACTTAGCAGTGAAAGGCTGTATAAGAGAGGAAATGAGATTTCATCAGCAATGCAAAACTAATTTATAGTTGTGAAATGTTTATAATTTCCCTAAGTTTGCTTAAAACACTCATGTCAAAGACTAACAGTCCACTGGCTTTCCTCACCTGCATCCGAAAGAATGACTGGAAATGCAATGTCTTCATCTCTAAAAGCAAAACAAATTGATGCAAGTACTATATAACAAAGGAGAATAGAAACTTCTGAGGAACAATTTCCGGAATTTTTACAAGTGTATTTCAGTCACCTTTTGATTTTGTCTACTGGGGATGATATGCTGCTTTGCTCAACTGGGCACTGCAACAAAATATATTTGGTCACTGATACTCTTTGATGCTATGGGAGCAGCTACACAGATGTCTTATAAACACAACTGATGTCACTCTATTTGACAACATCATGTCCAGTGAACCCAAAGGAATTGGACACCATTCAAGTAACTGAAAAAAATCGTAGAGTTATATATTCAACACAAAAATTAGAGTGCTGACAAGCACTACTCACATGATCAGATACGATGTGTCACTGATCCCTAATATGATGCTGAACATTCAGTGTTCATTGACATCAACAAGTATTGGGGTCTAATACCAGCTTCTGAAGGCTATATCTTTTTCAGTATCTAACAGAAATCAGTATACTTCAAGCACAAATAGCATTCCATTTCTATAGGTGATACATAAGTAGGTCCTAAACTAGTGGCATGACAAACTATTCCTTTCTATAGACTCTGCTCAAGGGGTGGAAGGAATCCTCACTTGAAAAGTAATAGGCTTTGTCATCTTAAAATGCTATTATCTCCAAATGATGCACGTATACTGCAGGTAGAAGAGAGGTATAAACTGAAATTGCAACCAAGTGTTTTGAAGGACCTGAAGGACGGTGTAAAGAGACTATTCACAGTGTCTGAACCTTTCTGTTCAGTTTATTACTGGCTGCTAGTTCACAAAGGTGATTAATGTTTTCCAAATAACTACTGCTAGGAAAGATTAAGATGGATAATCAGCCTCTAAATCGATATGGAGAAAACTTCAGGAAGCACATTCGGGTAGCAAGGCCACTCATCTGGATGAATACTTGTATTAAACTATTTCTAATAAAGGGTGAGATTTCCAACAAATTTACAAATGTAAATACCAATTTATTGTAAAATAGCCATGGAGTGCAGCTGTAATGCTTTGAATAGCAGTGCATTTACTCAGCTTTGTAAAATGCTCCATTTTCCACGTGTATGAGAGTCACAAAAGAGGGAAGACTTATGACTGTACTATTACCTCTGCTAGTGCCACGCTTTGTGCCTGACTTACTATACGTCAAAATTTCATTATAACTTGTGTTCAATTACTTTTTTTCCAGAAATATTTCCACAGTTACGTATTTTTATCTGCAAATAAAGTGACATTTTTTATGAGGTCTCAGTTATTATAAATTTTCATCTCTTCAACTTCTTCCCTGATATGCTTGCCTGATATACTCACCCCATACTACTATAGCTATTATTCTTTTGATCCTTTCTCTATGCACTCTTTAACATCAAACTCTAAACTTAGCAAGTCTAACATCCCATCTTGGAATTTAATTTCAAACCTTTCCAGACAAACTGATCTCCACCCTTTCAATCTTCACCGATCTTTTCTGAATTCTCTTTGGGAATCCTCATCGGAAAATTACAGGTGTGCTATGGCATAAAATGTGAAGAAATTTCTATACCCTGCCCTGGGATGTACAAGCACCACAGCACTCAGTTTGCTCATAATTGCTCTGGCTAGGGCTCCACCATGACTACCAGGTTGTGACCACACTGTGACATGGGAATACAGACAAGTTTGGTTTGTAGAAGCACAGAATCATAGCATCATTCAGGTTGGAAAAGACCCTTGGGATCATTGAGTCCAACCATTAACCCTACTACAAATTTCACACCAAAACTATGTCCCCCAACACCACATCTAAATTACCCTTAAACACATCCAGGGGTGGTGACTCAACCACCTCCTTGGGCAGCTTATTCTAGTGTCCGACTACTCTTTCTGTGAAAAATTTTTCACTAATGTCCAGTCTAAACCTACCCTGTTGCAGCTTGAAACCATTCCCTGTTGTTCTATTGCTAATTACCTGTGAGAAGAGACCAGCACCAACCTCTCTGCAATGTCCTTTCAGGTAGTTGTAGGGAGGGATGAGATCTTCCCTTAGCCTCCTCTTCCTCAAACTAAACAGTCCCAGCTCCTTCAATCACTCTGCATAAGATTTATTCTCCAGACCCTTCACCAGCTTCATTGCCTTCCTCTGCAATTACTCCAGCACCTCAATATCTCTCTTGTATTAAGGTGCCTGAAACTGGACACAATATTTGTGTGGCCTCACAAGTGCTGAGTACTGGGGGACAATCACCACCCTACTTCTGCTGCTCACACTGTTTCTAATACAAGCCAGGATGCCATTGCTTTCTTGGCCACCTAGGCATACTGTTGGCTCCTATTCAGCCACTTGTCAATAGAACACCCATGTCCTTTTTTACCAGATAGCTTTCCAGACACACTTCCCCAAGCCTGTAGTGTTGCATGGGGTTGTTGTGGCCCAAGTGCAGGACCTGGCACTTGGCCTTGCTAAAGCTCATACCATTAACATTGCCTTATCTACCAAATCTATCCAAGTCTCTCTGTAGAGCCTCCCTATCTTCATACAGATCAACACTCCCACCTACCTTGGTATCACCTGCGAACTTACTGATGATAATACACTCTATGTCCATATCAAGATCATAAATAAAGGTGTTAAACAGTAGAGATCCCAACATTGAGCCCTGAGGAACACCACTTGTGACCGGCCACCAGCTGGATATAATTCCATTGACCACCACTCTTTGAGCCTGTCAGTCCAGCCAGTGCTTGATCCAGCAGACTGCGTGCTCATCCAGGCCATGAGCAGCCAGTTTTCCCATGAGAATTCTATGGAAAACAGTGTCAAATGTTTTTCAAAAGTCTAGGTAGACAATATTCACAGCCTTTCTTTTGTCTAATAGTTGGGTCATCTTGCTATAGAAGGAGATCAGGTTCGTCAGACAGGACCTGCCTTTCATAAACCCATGCTGACTGGACCTGATCCTCTGGTTGTGCTCTATATGGCTTCTAATGTCACTCAAGATGATCTGCTCCATGACCTTCCCTCGTACTGAGGTCAAACTGACAGGGCTATAGTTTCCTGGATCCTCCTTTCTGCTTTTCTTGTAGATGGGTGTTACATTTGCTACCCTCCATTCCATTGGGACCTCCCCAGTTAGCCAGGACTTCAGGTAAATAATGGAAAGTGTCTTGGCAAGCACGTCTGCCAACTCATTCAGCACCCTTGGGTATAACCCATCCAGTCCCATAGACTTGTGTGCATCCAAGTGGTGTAGCAGGTCACTGACCACTTCCTCTTTAAATGAGATGACCTCATTCTGCTGCCACTCCCCATCTCCTAGCTCATGAGGGTGGGTGTCCAGGGATCAGCTAGTTCCACTACTAAAGACTGAGGCAAAGTAGGCATTGAGCACCTCAGCCTTTCCCTCATCCTTTGCCACTGTGCTTCCCTCTGCATCCAATAAAGGATGGAGATTTTCCCTAATCCTCCTTTTGTTGTTAATGAATTTATAGAAACATTTTTTATTATCCTTAACAGCTGTAGCTAGGTTGAACTCTAGCTGTGCGTTGGCTCTCCTAATTTTCTCCCTGCATAGCTTCACTACATCTTTATAGTCTTCATGAGAGACCTGCCCTCTCTTCCAAAGGTCATAGACTCTCCTTTTGTTCTTGAGGTCCAGCCAAAGGTCCCCATTTAGCCAGGCCAGTCTCCTTCCCCACCTACTTTTTTTTCAGCACACAGGGACAGCCTGCTCCTGTGCCTTAAAGACCTTTCTTGAAGTATGTCCAGCCTTCCTGGATTGCTACATCCTTCAGGGAAGCCTCCCAAGGGACTTTGTCAATCAGTCTCCTGAATGGGTCAAAGTCTGCTCTCAGGAGGTCTAAGGTGGCAGTTTTATGAACCCCTCTCCTTGTTTCTCCAAGGATTGAAAACTCAATCATCTCATGATCACTGTGCCCTAGGTGGCCTCCAACCTTTACTTCCCCCACAAGTTCTTCCCTGTTCCCAAGAAACAGATCTAGGAGGGCACCTTCCCTGGTCAGCAAACTTACCAGCTGTGTGAGGAAGTTATCCTCCACACATTCCAGGAACCTCTTGGATTGTTCCCTCTCTGCTCTGTTGTTTTTCCAGCAGATACCTGGGAGGTTAAAGTCCCCCCCAAGAACAACGGCAAGTGGCTGGAAGATTTCTCCCAACTGCTTATAGAAAGCTTCATCCACCTCACTGCTTTGGTTGGGAGTTTTATAGCAGACTCCCACAGCAATATCAACTTTATTGACCCTTAACCTAGTCCAAATACTCTCAACCCCATCATCACTATACTGGATTTCCAAGTTCTCATAGCATTCTCTAACATACAGGGCCACTCCACCGCCTCTCCTTCTCTGTCTGTCCCTCCTGAAGAGCTTGTAGTCATTGATTGTGACACTCCAGTTGTGTGAGGCATCCCACCATGCTTCTGTGGTAGCCACTGTGTCATAGTTTTCCTGTGCATCCTTCAAGCTGCCCCTTTTTGTTGCTCATACTGCATGCATTGGTGCAGATGCACTTTGGATGAGCTAATGATTCCAACACCTTCTTGTGAGTGTGGGCCCATTTCCTACCAGACCATTCTCAGGTGCTTCCATGATTTCTAAACATCTATCCCTTCTCTCAAATGAAATGGTAGAGCGAGAGTCCTCACTGGTCCACCATCCTTTAAGCCTTGGCATTCTTCCCTTGTCCTTATTCCTAACAGGCCCAGTTATCTACCCTTTCTTCTTCATATCTAGTTTAAAGCCCTGTCAATGAGCCATGCTAATTCCTGACCCAAAATCCTTTTCCCTCTATGGGACAGGTGCATCCCACCTGCTACCAGCAGGCCAGGTGTCTCATACAGCAGCCCATGATCAAAAAACCCAAAGCCCTGCTGACAACAACAGTCCTGGAGCCGCTGTAGGGATAGAGGAGAATACAGCTTGCATTCCTGATCCCTTAAGCAGATGTCCCAAGGCTATGAAATCTCTTTTAATTGATTTTGGCCTCCTTCTACCCACTTCATCACTACCCAACTGAAATACTAAAAGGGGGCAATAATCAGAGGGGTTTACCAGGACAGGAAGTTTGTCCAACGCATCACTAACCCGTGCCCAAGGGAGGCAGCAGACTTCCCTGTGAAGTGCGTCAGGACAGCATACTGGCCCCTCTGCTCCCCTCAGCAGAGAGTCACACACAACAATGACCCATCTGTTTTTCCTTTGGAGCCAGTTGTGATGTCAGGTCTATGTTGACTTGATCTTTCTGACATTACTGGACTGGGTGAACCATCCTTCTCTCCAACAGCCAGTTCCTCCTGCAGGACCCCATACATGTTCTGCAGGGGTAACTGGGAAGGTGGGGAATGCCGGGAGGAGATTCGCCTGCTTCCCCAAGTGGGGACCTGTTTCCATTCCCCCCTTCTCTGAGGTCCACTCCTACTGCCTGGTGACAAGAGGGCAGGGGATCCTCTGATTTATGTGGGGCCTCAACCTGTTTCCTTTCTCTCAGGGAGTGGGTCCACCACCTGCCAATCTCTCTCTCACACTTCCTTATACTCTACCTCTCCACTTCATCTTTAAGCTCAGCCACCTGGCTGAGCAGATCATTCACCTGTTTATATCTTACACAAGTGTTGTCTCCGCTACCCTCCATTGCAAGGCTCTGTCACTCTATGCAGCCGGAGGCCCGAATGTCTACATGTATGCATGGGGCCTCTGTCTGGGTGCCCACAGCTTTTCTAACAAGAGCCTTCATCCAGGTAGCAACCATGGCTGGATCTCTCCAAGGAACTGACACCTTGCAACTTGAAGGTCAATTGAGATGTGTACCCTTGACCTTTGACCACTTAGAGGGATTGAATTTACCCTATACACTGGCAGAGGCTCAGTACCCTGCCCTACAAGCTGCAGCACCCACCAAAACACACACAAGCAGAAGTTGCTTGCCCTGTGAGGAAGTCTCCTTGAGGCTTCTTAGAGCCTGGTGGCCTGATCAACAGTGGGTGGTGCTGGCTCCACCCAGGATATCTCAGTAGCTTACCCACCAACTGGCAGCCCCCAGCACAGGCAAAGGACTTTGCCTGACTTCAAAAAGCCCTAAAACCAGCTTTTTGTTGGCACTTTTTGCTGCAAATTCCTGCCCTGAAGCTGGTCTCCACAGCATAAAAAAGGAAAAAAATAAAAAGGATGATCTGACAACACAATAAAATCATATAATTTTGGTTGGAAGAGCCTTCTGGAGGTCAATGCTGAAGTAATGCTGACCTCAACTAAAACTTGAACTAATGTTTCTCAGAGCCTTTTTTAGTCAAACTCTGAAAGTCTCTAAGGTGGAGATACTAGAACCTCTCTGGGAAATTGGCAGATTCCAGTTCTCTCTGACCAGGGTCTTTTAGATATTCCACATGTGGATGGTGTCATGTTTAATATCAGATTACTTACTTGGAAATGGTTGATGTTATGGACGGGTTCTGATTTAGCAGAGTGATACAAAATAAAGTGAAAACACAATACAAATATAAGTTAGACTTAGCAAAACAAGGCATTTGCAATACACGTTTCTGTCCCCTTGTGATTCCCATTACTTGTGTCTAAAATGCATTCACTGTCACAACACTCTATGCTCCCAATTGCTGGGAAAGAATACATGGTTTGAAGGCAGATCAAACCTGTTGCTGTCTTCAAAATTCGAGTTGTTTAGCTTTAATACTCTCTGTTGGGATGAGGCAGGTATTCACTTTGCCCCATGCTGGTCTGTCTAACTCAGGGAGACATTTACACCACCAGTTGATCCATTCATCTGGTGACAGCTGTTTATCTAAAACAAAGGTCACCCTCCAGTCCCCTTTGTATTGAGATCTAGTCATCTTTTCATCATTCTCTGATCTTCATGAGCACATCACCCTTGCCCATCTCCATTGAAGGTTCTTCCATTCTAAAATGTTCACACACATTCCACACCTATGGGTTTAGTCAGTCACAGAAATCTGTTCCACTGCTAAAATACCCTGGTAGGAAGTATTGAGTATAAGAGGAAAAAAGAAAAACCCACCAAAAAAATCCCAACAGTAAGTTGAAAAAATTTGACTTCGTAAATCACAGTCTCAGAAAACAGATTGATATCTACAAAAGGATAAAGTTAACTAGGCTAAACCCTGGTAACTCATTAGTTCTGACTATCTGTTCTGTGTGTATTAGCTAATACATAATAATTGCTTGTATTCTTCAGTTGTATATATCCCATTTAGAGAATTTCTTTTGCATGGTGAAAGTTGCCAAATCTAAAATAACCAAGGTTACACTGCAGTAGACTTATGCTTTGGAACAAGCTCACAAAGTTGGAAAAACTGACATTTTTCCATCAGAGATGTCTTCCTCTCTTTTCCCACTTCTAATAAAAAATAACTGGGCTTTTTCTAAACACATTTTGAAATTACTGACTGTACAAAATAAAAGAAATTTTGATAGCACTGGTTAAAGACCCACAGATGTCATAAATATTATTTTTATAATGCTAATTTTAGTGCATTTGCATCATTCTCACATAGTAAAAAGCCCATATTGCTCCATCCTTTGAGAAATTATGTATGGCCAGACTGAGATCTTGGCAGTGTCTGAATGTGTTCTCTACAGCCTCTAGCTTCTGGGTACAAAATGAGGCTTTGATCATACATTTAAAGATTGCCATCAATGTACTTAAATGAGAAAGTTGGCTGGAATGTGAGTTCCTGACTTGAGCATTTTGCTTTCTGATGTCTATGTTATTCTAATAATGTATTTTTTAGAAAAGCTTCCAACCATGTTTAGGTTTCTTTCTATGAATGTAGGAGTCTGCTCTATCTGTATTCAAGTTTTAGAAAAGCTTGGGTGAAGCAGGGAACAAGGGCAAAAGAAAAAGTGGAAAAATCTGTTGTTCCAACAGTCTTGTGCTAGTTTGAATCACGCTACAGCGCATTGCAATGTTAACAGTTTTAAAAGGAGCTCGATAATCTTGTGCACTTCTCTGCCATATTACTACAATCTTCACTCTGTTTGAAGTTTAATTTTAAAAACAATTATTCCTTATTAAAATGTCCCACATTATGCTACTGCTGTACAAAAGTTACTTTGCTGCAGGAACAAAACTATCCAATATGATCACTACTGGTCTATTGATGAAAGAAAATTGGTTTAACCACACTGCAAAATGTTGGAAAAGAAGTACTTTGTTAATTAAATTGAGTTGTGTGCACCTTTTACTAGTTTCTTGAAACTAGCTAGTGATCACCCAGGTCCCTTTGACATGGTTTAGCATTATCGTATTAAATGGAAAATAAACATTTATAAGGAGCAAAACTATGAAAACTGTTGAAAACATAACGATCCCATTTACAGGATGTATTTTTTTAATATTTTAATTTGTGCAATTTTTTTCAGGATTAACATATTGATAGTATAGGCAAAGTTGGACAAAGTTAGTTATTAATTCTTCACAGGAAGGATTAATATCACTTAAAGAAACTAAATATTTTAATACTATTGCAAAAAGACTTGTTTATTTTATCCAAGACATAAAACCATATATTTTAATATAAAAGTGTCAACAGGTTGACTTTTCAATGTATTCTTATTTTGTTCCACCATAATATTAAGGCTGGAATTCTCCATGTCTTTATTCCTCTTCTACAATGGCCTATTCCACAGGCTGGAGAAGAGTTTGGTTGGAAATAAGGAAGGTTTAGTGAACAAAGATCCTGTATATTCTGTAACAAACGCCTGATTTGGGCACATATATTAGAGCTGTGAAACGGTTAAACAAACCATCTACCAAACAGCAGCAAAAAGGAGGCTACCCGAGAAGCGAGAATGAGCTAGGAGCAGCAGATGTTCACAGCATAAGCAGTCTGGGAGGATCCTAGCAGGGCTAGACTGAGGACAGACCCAGTCAAGGTGCCTCAGCCTGACAGGCGTGAGCCCAATCAAAGCTCCTGGACCAACAAAGACTGCTTGGGTGGAGGCCCAGGTGAGGCTGGTCAAAGCAATTACGGTCTACTGGTGTAACCCAGACCATGCCACCACCACAGTGAGCTGACTATGGGGGGTGTGATGAAACTGAGGCCTCACATGGACAGTTCTCAGAGTATCATCTCTCTAGCTAGTTTTGGTTTATGAACCAACAGGGCAATATTTCATGACCTCTCCCTTTTGACATCTTTATCAGTACCCTGGAAGAAGTGGCAGAGCTGACTCTTAAAGTTCACAGATGACACCAAATCCATTGGAGCAAGACAATAATGCTCAAGTGAAGGTTTACTGTTCATATGTACCTAATCAAGCGGGAGAAAAATGTCAACAGGAAATGTATGAATTCCAGCAAGGACAAATATCAAGTGCTGCTCCTGGGCAGGAGGCATTAGAGTAAGGACACAGGCTAGTGCTTGCCTGGGTAGGAACAATTCACAAAATACCTGCTGAGTCTCTTGTGTGTTTGTTTTGGTATTATCCCAATAGCTTTGTCTAAGGTTTCTTAATTGAAAATAAGTACATCAGCTGCCTGCTGATGGATGAAAAGCTCTCATGTATACTAAGTGGATTACTGGATACATGGTACAGTCTTAGCTAGTAAAAGTCCATTGCCTTCAGTGAAAATTCAACAAGGATTTTTTACCCACTGACAATTTAGTGGATTTCTCAATTCTTGGATTAAACTTCACTGAAGAAAGTACAAATAACCCTCCAGAAAGGATTTGGAAAGAATTTCAGATTTCATAGTTTCTGTATCTCTGATTTACCCCTTGTCTCAGCATTGTCTGTGGCCGTTGTTGCTAAGTAATAGAAAACTACTGGTGGACTATGGGTGATTGTGCAGAGGTGACATGAGGAAGAAAGGTATCTGCATATTTTGATCTACTGGCAAATTTAATTTGCATCAAAGTGCCTTTTAGAGTACTATTGCTACTTCCAAAGATGAATATTGGAAGGGTGAGACCATTAAATAGATTATTATGCAAATATAAGTTGTATTAACCCCTCTAAGACATTTAATTACCAAACTGGCAATACAGTGTAATGATAAAGTATACTTTTAATAGGTTTTGAAGCATATTCTTTCAATAAAATTTTAGGGGTTCAATAAATACTGCTGCCCCTACTGCTGGAATTTATGTATTAGTACATAATGGTTGAGAAATTTTTAGTAATTTCAAGGGAATTTTAACTTCTAATATAAAAATTTTAATGTTAAACCTGACATATTATTAGAGAGCTGGAGATCAAACTATCTCTTGTTACTAAATGATTGCCTAGTTGATTCCAGCAGGATTTTACTGATTTGCATTAACTTTAAAATCATTATTAATTCAGTCTTAGATAGGGGACTAAACCGTCTGTAAACCAGTCTTTAAAAAACTATGTAATAATTTCATATTGTGTGTTTTTAATAATTTATTCAGTATTTTTATTTGCTATTTAGAGAGAACAAATGCTTATTGAAGGCTCATTTCTTCTCTCCTGGATATCAAACAGATTTCCCTCTTACAATGATCACCAAGTGATAGCTCATCACACAACGGACAGTGCCCTTCTAGTATGGATATTAAGGAACATAATTATCCACATTAAAAATCATGTTCAGGATTGCACAAATTAGTGAAAAGTATACTAATGAGAAAATTATATTTCTCACAAACAGCAAGCATTGGTTTTATTCACAAAAAAATGGTATTTTAAAATATATCAAGAATTTACAATAAACAAATTAATATAAATTGGGATAAGAAATGGGAAACTACTTCTCACTGACTGTCATTATCAAAGTTGTAATCCACATTGTATAATTTTGTGATGGAAGTTCTAAGTCATTTTCAACCGAATGAATATAGATTGTACTTGGGTTTATTAGTATATTTCTGTAATTACAGTTAACTGCCCATACACTATAGGTAATTATCTGTAGGCTAAAAGTGGCAAGACTGCCAAAAGTGATCCTAGCAAGAAAAGAGCTAAATTTTTGTGAAATATTATCAAAGCCCAAAATGCATTAAGTTGAAACAAGAGCTAACTCTTATCAGCAGCAACAGAAAACCCAATTTCCATTTTTTTTATAACTCAAATTTTTTGAAAACATTCTATGCTAATGAAGCCATGTACCAAAACTTTTATGGTTTTTATAAATGGAAATCCTTTTGCAGCCCTCCTCTAGAGAATCAGAAACATAAACTTGCCAAATAAAAAGATGTTCCTTTTAAGATCAGACAGGTACTGTCTAAAATTGACCTTGGTCTTGTCAGTTCATGACTGGGCAACATTGAGCAGCAGCAAGGAAACTAGTAAAAATCAGGTTAGTTTTAGGCAAGGAGAGTTACAGATCTCGGCAAATGCATCCCTGGACACTCCTGGGCCAGAAGGTTCTTCCTGCGTTGTCCTGAAAGCAAGTTTTCCTAGCACTTTGTGAATGATGGCAGCATGACTTCAAAAACCCGAATTTAGATTTTCAAAACTTTCCTGCCAAACTCTGTGGTAGACAGTTCTATAAATTTTTGATCAAAATTACTTTATTATGACATGCTCCATATTTGAAAAACTGTTGTTTAGCTGTGTAAAAAAAAGTACTCTCTCCCCTGCTTAGAATTACCAACACATTAAAAAAAAAAGGATATTTAGTCCTGATACTTTAATAAGAGAATCTGAGCTATGCCAAACCCATGTGCATCTTTAAAACATTTCTTATGTAGAAAAGAAAGAAAGAGGAGAAATACGAAAAGGAGTTTGATTACACAGCTCTTCTCCTGTCCCATCTCTGCAACATCCACCTGTAATGTCACAACACTGTACACAACCCAGTACTCTGCTCCTGTCCCACCTACAAATCATCCACCTTTAACAACTAAACCCCCTACACAACCCAGGGATCTGCTCCTGTTCCATCTCGAGATCATCCACCTCTGACGTCACAACCCCCTGCACAAACCAGGGCGCTGCTTTTATCCCATCTCCAGATCATCCACCTGTGACATCAGAACCCCCTGCATAACCCAGGACACTGCTCCTTTCCCACCACCAAATCATCCACCTGTAACATCACAACCCCCTGCACAACCCAGGGCTCTACTCCTACCCCAAATCTATATTATACATCTGTGACATCACAACTCCCTGTACAACCCAGGGTGCTGCTCCTCTCCCACCAGCAGCTCATCCTCCTGTGATGTCACAAGCCCCTGCACAACCCTGTGCTCCACTCCTGTCCCACCTCCAGAGCATAGTCTAGTTACCTCACAGCTCCCTGCGCAACGCAGGTCTCTGCTCCTGGTCTCTGCTCCTGTCCGATCACGAGCTCATCCACCTGCACAATCCAGTGCTCTACTCCTACCCCAAATCCATATCATACATCTTTGACATCACAACCCCCTTCACAACCCTGGGCTCTACTCCTACCCCAAATCTATATTATACATCTGTGACATCACTACCCCCTACACAACCCCGGGGCTCTACTCCTGTCCCACCTGCATAGTATAGTCTGCTTACCTCACAACCCCATGCACAACTCAGGGCTCTGCTCCTGTCCCTTCTCCAGATCATCCCATGATGACATCACAATGCCCTGCACTTAAGTGTACTCAGAAAACTGACTCAGTATGTGATGCTGTTTTCCTACTTAAAATTAAGTACCTGTCATGGTTTACACCCATGCAGGAGCTGAGCACCACGAGGCTGCTCACTCACACACAAGCATGCACACACCACTGGTGGGATGGGAAGGAGAATAAGGGGGAAAAGACAGAACACCATGGGTTGAAGTGAGGAAAATTTAAAAGAACAACACGAGGTGAAGAAATAGCAGTAATAACAAGAATAGTAATGAAATGTTATATGAAGTGAATGATATAAACTATACCAACACTCTAGACTGACAGCTGGCACCACAGATCAGTGCAACCATCCCAGCCTGCTCTCTGCACTTACACAGTGGGTATAAGTCAGTATGGTATCAATATTGGCTGCTCTGGTTTTCTATCCTGGCTATGGACCTTTCCCAGCTTCCAGTGTAAATTAACCCTGTCCTAGCCCAACCCAGGACAGTGCCTCAAGCTGTAGATCATCAGAAATAATTTTCCAGAAAACTAACAAAATATAGTTTGACAGGTTGATTCTTGTTGACACTGAAGAGGTATTCCACATACAGACCTGAACTGATTTTTTTTTTTTTTTTCTTTCTTGTGATAAGAACTAGATTACTTTTTATCCCCCGACTTACTGATATCAGGAGATTAATGCAGTTTGGCTATGTCAAAGAGTTTAACCATTAGAATTTAGCATTTTTGGTACAATTTAAAATTTGCTGTAGTAAATAAGTGAATAACAATAACAAAAATTAGCAAGAAATGCAACTACTTATGAAAAAAGAAAAATAATGTGGTTATCATCAATATTATACATCAATTTTCTTCACTGTGTAGCTCAGACTACTGCCCTACCACCCTCAAACAAAGGGTTGTATATTGATTTAAAAAATAAAAAAAGAGGTTTTTTGTGGGGAAGGTGTTTGTTACTAAATGTGTATTTACTAAATGTGTTTTTACTAAATATTTCTACAATTGTTATAATTTTCATATATTTGAGGTCAGGAAGGCAATTTTTGTATTCCTTATTTAACAATAAGTGTAATTAAGGGACTTAACAAGAATTCCACAAATGTTGACTAGAAGTCTGAAACATGTTTTTCGGAAAGATCAGACAATGAGTCATAGTGTTTCTCAGTGTGACAGAGACACTGATGAGACTGGATCTTTTATAGGTCATACAGCATGTAGGACAAAAATATACAAACCTTGAAAATCTATAGTCTCATGATAAAATATAGATAATAAAAACAATTCTTGATCACCACTTATCCCTTTAATCCTTTAATCATGAACCTTGATAGCAAGCCTCTCAAAGTTATTGCAGAAGTGAAAATGTCTTTATGTATCTATGGAATCACAGAATCATTTAGATTAGAAAACATCTTCAAGATTGTTAAGTCCAACAGTAAACTTACTACTGCCAAGTTCACCATTAAACCATATTCCTAAGTCACACATCTACATGCCTTTTAAATACCTCCAGGGATGGTGATCCAACCACTTCCCTGGGCAGCCTGTCCCAGGGCTTGACAAACTTGTCAGTGAAGAAACGTTTCGTAGTGCCCGATCTAAACCTCCCCTGACACAACGTCAGGCCATTTCCTCCCATCATGTCACTTGTCACTTGGGAGAAGAGACTGGGAGAATTTCCTTGAAACACCATCTATAGATTTCTTGTATAGTTTTCTACTTTCAGCATTCTGAAAGGAGTTATAACATCTGGATGGAGGTAATAACAAATGACAGTGACCTCATGGGCACAGAAGTCCGGTTCTTTGGACTTAACTGTAATTGTGGTTCAGTCCCTTCCCAGTCCCTTCCCTTTGTCACATAAATCTGTTTCTCTAACAGGAACAGGGTTAATTCCTTATAAGAATTTTATCAGATTCAGTAGACCGGACTTCAAAAAAAGATTGGCTAATTTCATCACCATTCATGTTATTGCCTTAAAATAATGACATGAATTGTCTATGGGTTGATATTGTCAGCAAGGCATCTATCTATAAATACCAAGGAGTCTTCTTTCTTTCTGGGAGAACTTTGTTTTTCTTTCTGTCAGAACAGAACTAAGGGAATACCTCAGAGTAGCTGGAACACACAGCTCATCTTTCTTTAAACCATCAAGCTCCTGCTTGAAACAAGAAATTGTTTCACTGTGTATAGTAATGTCTTTGCACCTAATATATGAAGGGAATTATTATTAATGACATTATTATGCTTAGCAGTTCTCAGACAATACACTGATCATTTAATTCACTATTTTAAGAGAAACAGTAAACTACAGAACTCTCATAGTATGTACAACACCTATTGAATTGATGAAGTATCAAATAAAGAAGGAATCTACCTCTGAACCTTTGTGAGGTCGTATATTTTAATGATCTGTGACAATCTACACAAGATGTCAGGGTCTTCGTCGTGTGGTTTCTGAGTCAATTCCAGCACTACAAAGAGCAGAGAAGAGAGGACAATGCCCAAATATGTCATTACTTTATGTTCCCTATTCAGGGTCTAAGGTTAGATGCGTGATGTGGCAAAGGTGATCCTGATTCATCCTGCTTGGACATTTTCCTCTCTTTCCAGAAAAGAAAATATCAAAGCAGGATACTAAAGAGATGATGTCAACAGGGAAGTCTACCATGATTTTGGAAGGCATGGTAGCTACTTGACTATGGGTTAGGCAGTCTCCCAGAGGGAGGACCCAGGCAGGCATGGCAGGTGAGTTAGGCTACCTCCAAAGATAACTGCTGCTAAGCCAACAAATTCACACTCTGTAGCCTCTGACATTCAGCTTTAAGTCACAACAGATGTAATCCCAGCATTTTGTTTCATCTTACAGTGATATAAAGGTCTACAAAAGTAATGTGGCAATGGAAAATGTTATGATAATTATTCTGATTGCCTCAGCAAATTGCAGACTAGTTTTACTTGACTTAAAGGGAAGCATCAAAGAGTATCATCAGAGTTATGAACAGAATAGGAATACATAAAGAAAGGTAGAAATGGGAAGTTAAAGGGACTATGAAAAACAACAAACATACCATCTGCAACCCAATCTGGTTTCTCTGCACCACCACAGAATTATTTGCATAAGGTTTTATCAAGTTTCAGCAAACCTGGGAACATAAAGAAATGCCCAGTCTTGGAATCACTCATGTCAGTGAGACATACTGTAGACCAGTAATTGGTCTGCAAACCATTTTGTTTACATATGGTAGCCTACATGGTAGATAAGGAACAATCCATACAATTTCTGCTTTGTAGACGTGACAGTTTGAAATATTTAAATTCTGAGGAGAAGAAGAGGAAAAAAGAAAAAAAAAAAAAAGGAAGAAACTATAAAATGTTCCTATTCTTCCATGCCAATTTCAGAGTAGTCCTTCTGGTTCTTTGTAATTTAGACATACAGGCCATTTCTAAACTTTGTAAAACAAAGTTCTGAAATATTTTTTTTATTTCAATTTATGCTTACTGCAGCTTTATCAACTCCCAACTTGTAATCTGTATGAATATCTAATATTATGCTCTCATTTCTCTAGAAAATTGGTTTAGTACCTACAGTGTATGTTTGTATATAGTTTATTTAGCCATAGTATTTGCTGAATTTAGTATTTTATGCTCTTCCATGCTTTGATAGGTTTTATGTATCCTAGATATACGGAGCTCTGTTTCTTTTTTTTAGTGTATTTTTAAGTTTAAGAGATAAAAATCTTATAGTAGATATTAAAATATTGTTTGTATCAATTTTTCCAAGCATTCTATTTCAGTAAGACCTTCAAGACCATGGATCAATTTTTTCCCAGGCAACTTTCTTCAAAAATATATATTATTTTTTATTCTAAGCTAGATTTCAGAGGCAGAAGTACTCTATACACAAAACTAAGTGGTTTGAAAGAGGTAATGTCTGTAACGGAGGAAAGTAAGTCTATTTAAGGACAACAGCAAAACCTCATTGCACTGGGACAGTTAGTCTACATTCAAAGCTTGCTTTTTAAAATACATTGCAAATTAGCCTTTATCATGTGGTTTGCTGTTTGTTTTGTTTTGTTTTTTAAAGAGAATCTTTAAAATCATAACAGGCATCCTCTAATATCTCTCATCCATCAAGCTCAAACTAATATATTACTTTCTTTCACACGGCATAATATGATTATTTATTGTGACACCTTACATTGTTAGCACTTTACTTACCACTGGTGTCTTGAATACCAAATTCTGTCTCTGCCTGATGTTGGCCTGTTTGCTAAAGCTATCCATAATTTGATCTTAAAAAGTTCTTTAAATCCATAAAGCAGAAAAATGTGTCTAAGTAAGGGCTTATGCAATTTCTCTGTTCACACAGAAGCCTACAGAAAAGTGCAATGTAAGGCAGAAATTCCAGACTGATGACTTTAAGTATTTGCCATATGCAACAGCAGTACATGTTGATTCATATACCTACTTATAGATGCAACAAACTCAAGAGACTGGAGCAGGTGAGGACTGTTGTTTCAAAGTAGGATTTCAGGATAATTACTTGGTACATGTAAATTATGATTAGGCTCTGTTGGTGTGTAAATTTTTCCCAAATCCCATGGTAGATAGACATTGCCATCAGGAGCTGGCATCTCACTGCAGTCTCACAAAACCTCCAAGAGGCTAAGTGAGCATCAGTGCATTGAGAACTCAGGGACTATATCCTATACAATTGTCTGACATGCAAAGCAATGTATCTGGGCTATGGTGTACTTTGAAATACATTTTTCTAGTCAATGCCCTTCCAAAACAGGAAAAGTCTGACAAAATCATTTAACAAATCTACAAAAATCCACCTTATAATTCTGAAATAAATTTAGCCAAACATATCACTAGTCCCTTCATTATGCAAATTTGTTTTTCAAAGCTTTCCTCTGGTTGTTAACCTGAGAGGAGCATTTTATTCCTGACCTATTCTGATCTTACTAGTTTTAAGCCATTAAAGGAGTAATTGAGAATCAGGCTGCTATGCCAATGTTCTTATCTTAAATTTAAAACAGTCATTTACCAAATTGTACTCTAAGAAATAGCTACATTGACAGAATCATAACATATGAATACAGTACCATAATCTGAAGAACTATTGCACAACACAATTCCAGTGTTTGTGAGAAGACAAAAAAAATGTACTGGTACATACATATGTGTACATACACAGAAGAGACAGGGGTGCATGTAGCAGTGCACTCTCTATAGCCAACCGACTCATTAAAATAACTCACAAATTGCACTTATATGAAGAAAGTTGGAAATCACAGTTTCAATAAAAGCTGGATACCAGGAATACCTGTAAGACACAGAAAAGTATTAGAAATTGACATAACTATTAGGTGCCTATACTTGTAATTTGTTGCTTACTGAAAATTACACTTCTTAATTTCAGACACCTTGGTTTAGAATAAATAGAATCACTATTATGAAATCACTACCCAATGTATAATAAATTAAGAGAGGGAAAAGGAAGGAGAAGATACCTTATCTACGATAGTTCGGTATTAGGAGTTCCATTATAAAGAGTTACTTGAATTTAGAGTATAACCATTACCCAGCAGCAAAAGTAGACTATGACTAGCTGCTCTGGTTATCAAATACTACTACAGAGAGTGATAGGAAGCCTAGGAACTTTAAATATTAGAAGAAAATACTGCAATACTGGAGGTTTCCAAGACAGGACTCATATCTTGCTACTTGCCTTAATTATCTATCCACAGAGATTTTCACATTTCTGTTCACAGGCACAGTATTTGTGTCAAAAGCTGATTTTTGACATCTGAATTAGGCATTTAGGCTGACTCCTGAAAAGATAGAAGACAGTACCTATGTACCATTTGCAAATCCATCTGTGTAACAATCACATTACTGTACACCAATTGATGTCCTCTCTAATGAAAATATGACCTGCAAGAACTCAGTATCTGGTGAACCTTGGGTAGAAAGGTAACACTCAGATTATGTTCGATATTTTAATTTTTCTACCCACAGGCCCCAAACAACATTACCTATTATTAGTGGATACCATTAGGCAATGCAAAAATGTGAATGAAATTTTCTGCATCAGAGCTCACATTTTAGGCTGAAGAAGAAAAAAAAGACAGCAGTACAAGTAAACAAATAGGCATTAAGAACCAAAGGTACATTTTTCTGAAATGATCTTTATTGATCTGTCACTGCTACCAATGTGGTACTTGGATTAACAATATATTAATTTGCTCATATATTCACTTTAAATGACAGTTTATAACATCTGCTTTTTAAGAAGCTAAGCTATCATGAAGTTGATGTTTGATCTGTAACATGTTTCTTTAGGATCTTCTTTTTCTAAACGTAAATATGCTCCACATTTTGCAATCATGAAAAGACCACTATTGACCTAAAGGCATGCAACAACAGCAAAGCAGTAGGTTGCTATTAAATGTTACAGTCTAATAAAAAGAAATTTTAAAAATCCATTTTGAGGAGAACAAAGTATGCTGATGAATCTTTGCAAGATTTTGTAAGAATTGCTGAAGCAAGTTAAAAAAAAATAAATGTATGCTTTGTACCAAAAGCCTATGCTTAGAGACAGTATTAGAATATTGTTGGGGGATGGCTGCACGAACAAGGAGGTCACGAACACATCAGCATGGGGTGAACAAGGCAGACCGAAGGCCTGTGTCCGGGCCCTGTGTACGTGTGCACGAGAGGCCTGAGCCTGGGCCCCTGAGTAAGTGCGTGGGGGCACAAGCAGGCATCCTTAGCCGTCCTTGAAGGCAG
>JANHFX010009560.1:34000-56968 GCA_027560015.1 Chloroceryle amazona
AATTATTTTATAACTTTTATAGCTTTTTATAACTTTCATAAAAGTTATAACATTGTAACTTTTTATTTCATATGTTCTTTTGTAATTTTATATTATTTTATAACTGCATACCTCATTTATACTATGTATTTATTACATTTTATCTCAGGTGTACTTCAAGTGACAATTGTCTTCCAGGTGTATAAGAACAGCCCTTTAAGGAAAATTCTTTCTAAAAATAATAATTCCCCTTTAAACAGAAGAAACAAAAATTAATCTCTAAGAGACAATTTATCATTTCACAAGGTCTTTCTAACATGGTAAATTTACATTCCTACTTATTCTTCAGATTATTGATGAATAGAGTTTAATGGTATCACCAATCAGGCTGAAAATTCATCTTTGCAAATTGCCCAGGTTGCCAAAACATACGGAAAACTTAATTTTGCTAGTAAAGAAAAAGGCAAAAAAACCCCACCAACCAACCAAGCAAAAATATCAACATATAAATAGTATAACAGTTTCATTTTAATGGATATTTGGCCCTCATATGAGAATTGCAGTTACATTGTTTTCTAGACAGAACTCTCCACATGCTAAGGAGTTTGCAACAAATCTGCAAGCCTGGTAGTATAAGAACAATCAGATACTGTACGAGAAACAGTCTGTTACTCAACTGCATGGTCTTGAAGATAACTTGATATTCCAGAGCTCTGTGTTCCCTTGTCATGTAGCTGTAGAGGTGGAATTCAGTATAACAGGGGGAGGATTAAGTGACAGCAGAGTTACAGATTCCATAGGAGACAAATGGCAGCTCAGCAGCACTTAGCAGCAGCACTACATTGGTATCTCTGGTGGACTTTGGAGGATGTTTGGGGAGGTTCCTTCATATAGGGTCAACACTGTGTTACATTCAGACCCATAAACTCATGCCTTCGAAGAGTTGACTCCTGCTGAGCCTCATCTGAGTGAGGAAGAGCCTGAAAAGGAGGTGGCAAGTCTGCAGATGCTGGATCATCAATGCCAGTTCATGGAGAACTGCTCTGATACAACAGCCAGTGCTGTGTTTGGAAAATATCACTCTTATGAACAGAGGCATGAGGTAGCAGTTCCCATATCCCAGAAGAGGCAAGACCTCAGCACTCAGCAAGAACAAGAAAGTGGCTCAGAAATAACTTGGAGCCAGAGGAGACAGGGACACAGGGGTCATAGTACTTGGCTGAGTTCCTATGGGCATTCTGAAGGAAGTGCTTTGTCTCTGGGACTGTCAGAGTAAGATAGGTATACAACTGATTAAGATTAGAAACAACAGAGATTTTTATCATGAAATGCTGTGATTTGAAGTAAAATGCATTGGTTTTGCTTTGTTTTCATATTTGCAAAGAAAATGCACTGTTAATAAACCAAGGTGTTTTAAAGATTTGCTAAAATATGAAATATAAAAGATTTGTCCTTGAACAAAGAACTTTTCTCAGTACTGATATGAGATGATACCATATATAACATTGATATTATGTACCTGTTCAGACACAAAACAGTGAAGAGCACCTGTGAAACCAAAACAAAAATGCTTGGGATGAGCTTATTTTTAATTGAGAATGATATGAAAGAGCTTCACACTGTTTATTAACACAGTTTTAGTTTTCATCCTTTCTATTCAGAGGAAAGATTTAATCTTTTATACCACTAAAATCTATTAAGCACTATTAAAGAGAAGGTGAAAGCATCTTACAGCAGCGTGCTATACAAATATTTTGAAAAAGTAATTTAAAGTCTGAAGCAATAGTACTACTCACAGAATTTCTAATATATTTCTTATTACATTTTCATAAAGTAAACCTCAGTGTAAACAACAATGTGGTATTTTAAGTAACATTCTCCCAAAAGTGAATCAGTTGCAAACTTCAGCAAAGTAAGAATAGGTGCAAGACAGCTTGCGGTTACATTAAAAAGTGCCCTTTTGCCTTTGCAAAGCTGTGCTGTTCAGGTATTGTCCTTACACTGTTAGAATAAATTATTCTAGATCATTCTGGATGTAGAAATTAACTTCTCCCAGTGAAGTTCTTGGTTAACTTGTACAAATGCCCCTCATTTCCCTCACCAACAGCACGAGGTAAATACTTCATGCCTCATCTGGATCATGCTCACTGAGAGCAACGTTGTTCCTCTGTGATTACAGATGAGTTTCAATTAATTTCCCACCTCTCATTTCCAGGTTGCAAAATCCTCAAACACTAACCAAAAAACCCACAGTTTTATTTAACAGACTTTCAATGAAATTTAAATAGCATAATTAAGATAGCTGCGTGCATCCTGGTCAAGTAAAATAAAACTTAATTATTGTTTCCATATTCACTGGCATATCAGACTCTGTCTTACTAAAGGGATATCTTAAAGATCCTTGGTTCTTCTGTTGTGTCTCAATAGGCTTAAAAGAGTCTATATCCATTATGTTTAATTTACATCTACTTTAACTGATTAGTGCAATCATTTGCTTTTAGTCAGAAGGAGAAAATAAACTGACTTTGGTACAAATGCTGAAGAACAGTACTGACAGAAAGAAAAATAGATCTGTTTGCTGGTATCTGTAATCCTGCCACCAGTGTAGAGCTGAGAAGCCAAAATGCCAGTATAAAGGCCAAGATTTTGCTATCCAAATATCCATAACAGCAATTAATTTAAGTTCATGGCATTGGATTCAAAATAGGGAGGCAACAATCCAATTCCTAAGGCTGCAACAGGTGTCCTGTGAAAATGTGATAGTCATTTATTTAATAGATTCAAGAATACGTACTTAGTCTTAGGCACCAAATACTTCATAACAATAACACTAGCAAAGAAGCAAATTGCTTAAAGATAGACCTAAAGTACTAAAATACTTTGCTGAATCAAGGTTTGTGAGTTGCAGTTTCTCAAATGAAGACACTACCACTCTTTTTTTTTTTTTCCCCTCAAGTCTCAACAGAGCTGTTGCCTACCATATGACCAGATTTGCTTCTGTAGACAATCTCTATTAGTACAGATCAAACATTTAGCACAATTAATCCTGATATTATTCAAGTTGTCCTGGTCTTTCAGTACAAATATTAAAGGTGCATCTTTTCCATTCTTTATGATACAATGAAATTGAGCTAATAAAAAAAAAAAAAGGAAGATGCCATTACATTTTCTTAGAAGACTTTTCCAAAATCTTACAAATCCTGTGAGATAGGAGGGAATCAGTGAGGACTATGTTATAGGATAAAGAAGTAAAAATATAATTGTCCCTGACAGAGAAGAGCCTGAATTCAATGTGAGAACAGACACAAGGCAAAAATCTGTTTTATAGCATCCCTTGCCGTAATAAAAATTGCTGCTGGAGGCCACCTTCTGAAATAGTGTTAAAATAATTTCCTGTGATCTTTGAAGCTTGTTCCTGTACAGATATAAGTACACAAAATAGTCTGTTATTGGGGGAAAAACTGATAAAAGAAGAAGAACAACAACAACCACCATAAAAAAAAAGGACTTTGACATTTAAATCCCATGTCTGGAATTCAAAATAATGTTAACTTTTCCAGCAAAGGACTTTCCTAAAAGAAAACCACAACAAAACCAGACTCTTATCTTTCTCCAGAAATATAAAAGAAATAAAGGTTGCACAGATATTTTATACTTAATAAGAATTTCAGATGAATTTAAAAAATGACACAAACCTTAAAAAATTCTTGATTAAGCCATTAAGATGGAAATCATCACACTAGAATGTCTCATCCATGAAACTATGGGCATAAGATTTATTTTTAAATTATTCTATAAGAAAAATAATTTATTGGGGTTTTTTTCCCAGTAACTTGTGTTTGTATTAGCTCATGTTTGTTTTGAGCATTTAAGGTAGCAGACTACAAAAGGCAAGACTACAAAAGGAATGCAAGGAGTTTTTTGTGTATGTTAATAATGTTAAAATAGTTAAAGGACTTTACTGCCTGGGAACGTCAGAAAGAGCAGTCTGTATCTATCTACCCACAAAACCAAATTTTCCTTCTGTTCTGTCAGCAGTTACCAGACTAGTCAGACTACCTCATATGTGGGAGGGATTCCAATATGTATGTACACTACTGTTTTGCCAGGCCAGACTGGGCAGGCTGCTTGCAGGTAGGTTGTTCAGATGGATCAGAGACAAAGTGTTGTTTGCCAGTGTTCATGGCTAGTCCTAAACAAGTTTAGGAAGTAGTAATGCTAAAACTACAGAAAAACCATGTCTCCAAACTCTAAAATAGGTACCATAGTAGAGTGGATGGGGTCATGACAGAAACACATTGAGAAATTGGCTCTACACTGCATAATTACTACTGATGTGAGCCCAATTTGTGGAGACGCAGATTCCCAATAAGGCTCTGTGTAACAATCCATGGAGTGTAACTCAGGAATTTCTCTTGCCCCAATTTCACTGAGAGTGGGGAGTGAAAAAGGGGAGGAACTTCCTTCATACTGTGGTTTAATCCGCTGTGAGTACTCAATATTTTTAAAAAATATGGGAAATTTGTCCAGGGAATACCAAGAGTTAGGGCTGGGCCAGCCACTACATGAATGACGAATGCTCTCTGTTAATCACTCTCCCTTTCCCAAAGGCCAGAGAAAATGAAAGAGGGACACCTGGATTTCAAAATAAACATAAACCAACTTTTATTAAAATAAGAACAATAAAGAAAAATGCAAACATATATATACAAAATCAATATCAAATCCAACCCCCATGATGGCAATTACATCACCAATGATGATGAGGAGCAGGCACTGGGGAAGTTCCAGGCTGAACTCAGCAGCAGACGGGAAGCAGATTCAGGATCTGGATTATGGAACTGGATTCAGGAACACATGGATTGGGATCAAAGACAAGAGGCCTCCTCGGGTTGCTGGCCATTGAAGAAGAGAGCTTGAGCCCCATGATACCTCAGCTTTACACTGAATATGACACACATGGAACGGAATACCTTGTTGGTCAGTTTAGGGTCACCTTTCCTGTCTACTACTCATCACTGGAGTGACCTTCTACTTTCTGCCCCCCCTAACATGGCACACAAGATTTAACAGTGGCCTTTGTCTCCATAGGAGCAAGTACAAGCAAAAACCTTTCTGCACACCAATCCTTGGTAGTAACGCTAAACATGGAGCATTATCACTGTTGGAAACAGACACTGTCTGTAAAAATATGATGCTAACTTCAGAAAGTACAGTTATTTAGAAAAGACAGCTGAAAAGTAAAATCACTGAACAGAATTAATTCTGTTCTAGATCAAACCAGTACAGGAAAATGTAAGAAAATATGGTATTCTATGATAGGCTTAGCAAATCTTCCAAGGATTTAGTTTATTACCTCAAACTTTAAAAAAATTACATCCATATATATTTAAACAGTGCTAATTTAAATTTACTTAATTACTTAATGTTTTCCATACATCATAATATGTTACAAAATCAACTAAAAACTGTTAATCTGCCCCCTTGACTGCCTTGCAGCTACAGTTTTTTGCATTTGGACATCAACTTGTGGTAAATGTGTCTACATCTATTAACATGAGAGTTGCTAAGTCTGAGTTAGCACCTTGGCTTTATGATCCATATTGCATAAGCAGTAGTGAAATGTTTATAGTTTTCTTGATTACATCTTACCATTTCACACTTAATATAACACTACTATAAATAGGACACCTTGAACCTTCCAGAGCTGTTGTTCCAGGCTATTTGTAGAGTAGAGCACTACATCTGTTTATATGGTGTTGGCATTTCATATTTGGATGTTTTGGCCATAGAAGAGTGTCTTCTGCATTGCAACTGTCTAAAAGAAAAAATATACTAATGCAGATGATGTTTCTAGGTATCTAGGTATCAAAATGTAATAAATAACAACAATTTTTATTTAAATGAAAGATTAGATTATGGCAAACAATTCCATGGAAACAAAAGATGTCCATGACAATACTGCAATCATAAAATATACTAAACCTTGAAAGTTGAGTAGCATTTTAGCAAACATTTAAAAAGCAATATAAGATTTGGACTCTGAAATTCAAACTTCTGTGTTTGTGCATAATTTATGCAGGATTAACAGTTTGCTTTGATCTCAGATGATAGTCTACCTTGACTTACTAAATTCCTGTATGATCAATCACCCAGATCATCAAGAATAGCTTCTATACCTTGAATGGATAACTCAATATTTTGAAGCAAGAAAGTAATAAAGTATGACTTCTGAATACCACTAAAGTCATTTACAAGGTAAGTGTTCAGATGAATAATTATTTTTGACAGCATTCAGGCAAATGTGGGGATTCAGAGTCATTTTTACAATCAATATAAAGTTACTTGAAAACTCATAGTCTAAAAGAACAAAAGCATAGGTACTTTGTGATAGATAGATAGATAGATAGATAGATGACAGATTGATTGATTGATTGATTAAGGGCCAGCATCAGCTGCAGACCACAGGACAGCAGGTGCCCACAGGCCAGTGAGTGTCCACAGGCCATCAGGTCCATGCTCTCTCCTCTTTGCCCAGTCGGCACAGCCCTACCACACCCCAGTGAACTGAGCAGAGCAGAGCCTTGGGGGGCCTTGTCAGATGATGTCCAGGTGAAGCGGTTGACAGGGCAGTGGGTCAGTTCAGGTCAGCCCATGACCAGGGCAGGACTGGGCTCAAGGGCTGGAGCTCTGAAGTGCTCCCGAGTGTGGGGAAAGGTCACTGCCAAAGTCTCTGCAGACTCCCTCTCATCTGTCACTTCTGTGTGTGTGTGATGTTTCTAGTCCCTAATCTCCTGTCTGCCATGTTTCTTTCCTCCAGTTGCCCTCAGAGAAGGAGCTTTAGCGAGTTTTGTTTGCAGCTTCTGAACCACTTTCATTCATCCAAAATACATCTTTGTTCCTTGGGAGGTACCTGGTCCTTATTAGTATATGTCCTCAGGATCCTGTGGTCCCTTGCTGTTTCTGAAACACGTTCTTCAATGTATGTATAAAAGAGAGATATTTCATCTCTCACTAGCATGTCCAACCTTTGTGAATACCCATCAGAGCAGAAATAGAGTTATTGTTTGGCATGCCCTGCTCTCACATCAGGGGTTTTGAAAGAGTACCCTCTTCTTTTGGGTGAGGATGCTCTTAAATTAGAAATACAAGAAGAAAATCTGTAAAAAAGTAAGAATCAAGATCTCCAGATTCCCTACTATCCTTATCCTTTTGTATATTTCTGTGGATATGTGTGTGCATGAGTGACAGATGTGGCTAAACAATAAAATTTACACTGGTGCATTTGTTGCTCTTACTGGAAATAGTTTTTTACAAAGGTGAAATGAAACTTTGAAGCCTTATGAGAAAAATCACATCTGCATACCAAATTAATGTCCATGTTTTCTTTGCAGTGCTGCTTCTTTTCGACCTTCTGGCCCCTTCCATATCTTGTTGTAGCAAGTATAAACTTCAAAATTTAGCATCAGTTATGTTCCTCAGTCAGTTCAGCAAAAGAAATTCTTCCCTATGCTTTCCAGAAAAACAGCTGAGAGAGAATGTCAAAAAGACAAATAATTCAGTTTTGCAAATGCAACAGAATGGAATATCTTACGGTGGACATGTGCAAAGTTGTAAGCATATTATGAAATTATGCTGCACATATTCAGCACACAGCAAACTGGGAAAAAAAGGTAAAAATCTCTATAGTCTTTAAAATGGACATTTAAAGAAAGAAAATATAGAGATGCCAGGTAATATTAATACAGTTTCCTTAAACTTTGATCTTAGATCAAAACAGATTTGTAGCCATTAGATTTTATGTAAGTTAAATAAGTTACCACATTTTTCAAAAAGGCCAGCTGTTGTTTAGGTATTTTGCAAAGTGTTCAGCTCCTACTGAGACCAGTAAAAAATGGAAGAACTGTGATGCCTTTTAACTGCTTTTGATCTTATGTCTGCCAAATGACAGACAGTGAGGGCTCCTAACTCCCTCTCAGAAATGTGTCCACTGAGTGTCATTGCACTGAATTCACTAGAATTGATAGGTATACAGTCTGTATGAGATGACAATCATCTTCTTAAAAGCTGTATCTTGAACTTTGTTGCAAGTGCACAGTATTGCATGTGTTTTTCTAAGGTCAGATCTGTTAAGCCTGAAGACAAAACCAGGGCAAAATTTTCCTCTCAGTACAAATCTGTTGCATATACTAAATACATTTATTTCATGCTTGACATTTCCACTGACATCGATAAGAGACTTGCACACAGTGCAAGTACAGAATTAGCAACACAGACCATGCTGAGAAGAGGGAAAACCAGCAATAACTAAAGCAAAGACTGCTGTAGCAGATACGAAGGGTAAGATTCTAAGTCTGCCAGGAGCTTTTGATGCAGTTTTTGCAGTTGTTTTACTGAATTTTCTCTAACCTGTGCAGACTTGCTGTTAGTCCTTATTTTCTCTCTTTTTATTCTCTACATAGTTTTATCCTTTATGTGTAATGTTCTTGCTGTAACCACCTTTTTTTTTTCCCTTTAGCTGCTTATTCAATTAATTTAGACCATGAATATATCAGCCCATTTTCTGCTGCAAAGTTAGTCACAGTCTTCACCTGTCACATTTGGATCAGAAGCCCATTGATGCCAAGAGCACCATCTTTTGTGTTTAAACAGTGCCTATTATTGCTGTAGTTCTGATTCTCTAGCTATTTGTTCCATGTTGTTGTGTCATTTGACAAAACCAGTGTACATTACTCTTATTTTATACTGAGAAAGTCCATTTGCAGGCACAGTATAAATACCTTTATACAGTAAGCATATTTGTTAGTAAACCATAAGCATTCACAACCTATTAAATGCAAAATGCCTGTGGAAACTTGTGCCTTTAATCCATTTCACATGATTTTTTCAGACTTTCATGTTTCTACAGCCATACATCTGCTCAAGCTATTAAAAGCCTATTAAAAACATAATCAAATACATAACACGAGTCTGCTCGCAGGTGACTCAGAGTAAGAGTGGCAAAACCACATACAGTAATACAATTCTTCTAGCATAATACCTGCTTATGGTTCAAATCAATGTTTTCCACTGGTAAATCAATACCACCTTACTGTGTTTATCACTACTTGTAAGTCTTTTCAATAATTCTAATTTTGAAGAGTCATTACTGAAATTGCATAGCTATTGATTGTTTAAAGGTTACAGATAGTATGAACAAATTGAATTTTAGATTCAATTAAACCTGTTGAAAAAGTTGCAAATCATGTTTTCTTGAGAAAGTTTCATATCAGTCTTTCAGATGAAATAAACTAGCACAGATCCACTACAACCACAGTATGTTTGCTAATGCAGACTGGTGGAGGATTTCCTTTGTGGAGTGAAGCACCTGCAAGCTACAGAGGGGTCATACTCTGACCCAGAGTTGAAATGGTTGTCCCTTTTCATAGTTCCTTGACACAAGCAAGGACCAAAATAGGCATACCAGGATGCCATTATGTATTCTTTGTCTTTGATACTGGGTATCTTATCTAGCAGAACCACACACTTGCAGTACCTCACTTCAGTCTGATCAGATGGAACACAGCTTGCATCTGTAAGCTTCAGAGTCATATTAAAGAACTCTGAGTGAATTTAAAAGTCTAGATTTTAAAAAGAACAGCTTCTGCACTTAGTGTCAGTTGTGATCATGCTGCAGCCACTTTATGTAAAATCCTCATGGTCAGATATTTTTCAAAGACAACTGGCCACTTACATGGGTTTCTCAAAAACAGAGAGAACTTTTAAGGTGTTGAGATTTTCATTAAAAATCTGGTCTCTATATAAGCTGTAATAGCACAGCTCAGGCTCACAATGCCACAGCAGCTGAGAATTAGATGGGAAATTGTCACTGTGTCTTCTCTCAGACCATCTAAATATAGTGACTTAGCTTACCTTTTTCTCTGGAGCAGATAGATGAACGTCATGTGTACTGTGGATAAAACTAAAGTCTTAAAATATAATCTGTTCAGTATTTCTGCACTGTTACTATAATTCCCTCTATAGTATCATTAACTTTGTGAGTGCAATTGTTCCTACAGCTTTGATGCAGATGTTTTTTTCTGGCCAGATGATAGAAAAACTGACAGAATTCTTACAGATCATTTGTATCTCCTGGGATAAGTTCATTCTAACAGGTACCTTTTACACCTTTTTCCACTTCTCTTTGGGGAACTACATATATCTCTTGCTGTTGATTTGTATTTATTCTCACTCTTCTGCACTGCAGATAAATTGAAGTGGAAGTGTCCCCTGGTTTGCTCATGATGGTGCATGCAGCTAAAGATAGATTGCAATCAGTGGAAAAGCTTCTATTAGCTTTCCCAAACTGAAGGAAACAGCCCTGGTTTTATGTCCATCCTTGTAGGTAAATCCCTGGTAAATCCATCCACTTGAGTTTTGCTAATTTTAGATACTTTTGCAAGTCAGTCACATTTTCTACAAGGCTATCTTAATTTATAATCAATAGTCCTGTTTTGTAACAGGATAACTTGTTTTGTAACAGGATAACAGATAACTTGAATACCATGGAAGTCATGCCCCATATACAGACATTTCTTAAACCTCACAAGATTTATTGATAAGCATTTTACCTGTTTGCAACTAAAATTAGTAAAAATGGAATGACAGATAATGCCTATCTATTGTGCAGCAACAGTTTTTAATCAGTATGATCAAGTGGTTTCCTAAAAGTCAAATTAGAAATGGGCCAGTCTTACATGCAAGTGAAAGTCACATTCTTCTACCTGTTTTGTGACAATCCAGCTTACTCCATCTGTACACTAATGTTTTTCAAACTTCTTGAATCATTCTACAGACAGGGATGGAGTTAGTGAAGTCCAGATGAGCATTCTTCTCAGTATTCCCGTCATGGTAAAAGCTGCTTCTGAGGAGTGAAAGAAAAATATGACCTCCCTCTGAGAGTCATTTAATGACTGTTACAATCTACCATTCCACTTGCATCAAAGCAGCTAAATAACTCTTACTACAGTAAGAGATTCTGTTTGTAAAAATTGCATTGGAGACAATGAATGATCTTCTCTTTCAACAGGTTATATTATCTTGGCCACAGTTTTTTCACATATCTTCACTTTACAGGGTCTTCACCTATAAGAAGAGAAAAAAATAACCTCTTATGCAAGGAAGGAGGAAAGGAGCCGTAGAGAAGCTGTGCTGATAAAGACATTAGAACGCTTACTTTTCAGAGAAGAATTGAAACCTGAACACATTGATATTTCTTTCTTTAGAAAACTTCTCAATATTCAAACATGTATTAATAACAAAACCATTGTTTTTATAAACACAACCCTGGGAGAAATGGGGTCAATATCAAACCAAAAACTTATGATCCCAGCATCCCCAAATTTGTGCTTTTCTGTGTGGAGCTCCTATGTAAAATACATCAGAGTTTTAGCACAAGAGTATCTCAGAGTACTGCAGGTCTGAAATTCATATAAAACTGAAGTAGTATGTCATCCATATTTTTATTGGCCCATGCAAAGCTTCGTTTTTACTTCTATACATTTATTAACTTTTTATGAACATATAAGGATTTATACTCAGGAAATCACCTGCAGTGAACTCGGATGTAGTAGCAACAGAAGCTTTCATGAAGAATATAAATCATGTCATGGAAGAAAGCTCTAAGTTCATTCAACTCTGGACTTTTCTGGTGGGACATATTGACAAGTAATAGTATCTAGTCCACAGTATTTTCATACTACGGTCTGTATATAAGGCTTAGAACCTTATATTGTTTACAGTTTAAGCTAAATGTGAATAGGAAATTAGTACACAGCAGCTAGAGTAGAATGTAAGGTTATAAAGCTCTGCTGCCAAGTTCCACAGTGCAAATTTAGATGTCATCCCCAGTGAGAAATGTTTACACAAATATACATTTCATCAACTAAAATGTCTCAAATTGAATTTGAAGACAGGGAGACATTTGCTATCTTCCTTTTTTTGTGTGTGTGTGTGTTTGTGTGTGTACTGTAGAAAATTAAATGGAAGAAATCAGAACGATTTAGAAAGCATTGCTTTTCATAGGGGACTGAAATTTCCCATTAACTGCAAGCAATGCACATAGTGAATGCACATGAAAAATGTTTAAAGACTCGGCACAACTAAGTTTGGGTTAGGTTTTGTTTGTTTGCTGTTGGTTGTGGGTTTTTTGTGGGTTTGTTTTGTTTTGAAGTTTATGTAACCAATACTTCCTTGGCCAGGGGGAGGGGAAGAGCATGTGGGTCATAATCAAGGAAGGGTGAGACCACAGGCAGAAGGAGTTTGCTTTTGTTAATATTTTTTTTTTTTTTCCCAAAGAAGCTATTTACTTCCATAGTGTGTTAGTACATATTTAATTCGAGGTATCTAAAGTACTTGAATGAATTTTCAATAAAATCACTTCCCAAGACAACAATTACACAAGATTCTTAGCTTTAGTATGATAGTGCCTTCACATATATCAACTGAAATAGAGTTTGAAAAAATAGTTGCCTCACGTTAACTATTCGTTGACCACCAGGAGACACTGTTGCTCCATAGAGATAAAAAATGAGATTGTGTCAACAAATCAACAGAGCTAATATATGTAACAATCTCTGTTATCTTCCAGGTCATTCTCCATTGTTGATATATTGGCCTATATGAAGTTTGGAATTTTTTTTTAATTGGTGGAGAGAAAATGTGTGATCGAACACTTTTCATTGTCAGAACTTGAAAAACAAGGGTGAAAAAATTGGAATCCGGATTTCTTCGTAAGAGAATAAAAAGGAAGTGTTATTTTTTTAGTAACACTTAAGGAGATAAAATAAAAATTTTAGAACACAAATTTGAAATTTCAAAATATGTTAACATTTTTAATTTTTTTTCAACTTTAAATCATACACTTACATATGATACTTTTCTGTATATATATTTTACCATGAAATAAACAATAGTTAATCATACCAATAATAACCAATGATATAGTCAATCATAGAACTCTTTCTTTAAAAAATCTAAGATGTTAAAGCTGAAGTGAAATATATTAGCTGTTAACAAATAACTCATTTCCTTATAAAGAAAACTGGATCTTTGAGCCATATTAAAAGAAGTTATTTTATTGCCTTCATTTTTATAATTCTGATCAAATTAATGTTATATAAATAATAACATTAATGTAAGCTTTATATACTATTTTCATAGGTATATGCAATATTTGCAGAAGTATAAATACACTTATGTCTAAAAGATTTTTAATCTAATTGTAATTTTCAGATAATTTTTGTCCACATTCTGAAAAAAAGTATTTTTTTTTCTGGTCACTGTGCATTATGCTAGTATTTTATAATATTAACAATATCTTCACAATTTTTTCTTACATACATATGAAGACTCAATTGTAATGCTCCAGAGCTGTGAGCTGTTGTAAGAGTTGTATGCACTAAAGGATTTCTGAGTTTAAATTGTCACATTGCAAGCCTCAAAACTCCTACCTCTAATCCCAGCTGAGAAACTTTCTCAAGCAGCTATGGTTTCTCTTTCTTTACATGTCCCAAAATGCCTCAGTTTGATCAAACTTGGTGAATGTAGTATCTTTTTCATGTCTTACGCTAGTTCAAGGCACAGACCTTCAGGAAGAAACTAAAGAGAAGATTTTAGCTTGAAAATTATGAGGTTTGTCTCCTTTGTGCAATAACCACCTCATTCAAGAATTCATGCCATGCTAAGAGTTGAGAGTCCAACATTTTATTTTTCATTAAGATTATGTGTATGTCTACATGTACATAAAATACGTGCAACCATGTTATATGTGCACATGCATACTTTATATAAAACATTAAAGTATTAGTTAGAATTTATTTGCAGTGAAAATGACAGTTCTGAGACACATCTTTGCAACTGCCTGTGACCTCTGCCTGACAAGCCTTTCTGCATGCAGGTACCTATAAGCCATCCTGTTGAATTCAAGACCTTTCTGAGAAGAAAAAGACTTTAGCAGGACATAACGTAGAGAATGATCTTCCTATTTCATCAACTAATCAATGGCAATAATTCATCCTTTGTGAGTTTGGAGCTATGTTTTATAATATGATGTTATATGTTTAGGTACACAAGTAATTGTTTTAGTGGAAATAAATGCCATATTCACGCCTTTTCCTGATTGTAGTAGTTAGGGTCTGGTGGTCGGAAGATGTTGTGCTGTACGGGAAGACAGGATCCCTTACCTGATAGCCTGATAGCCAATAGCGCTTAATTTATGAGGTAAGCAGATGGATGTGACGTTGTCAACCTAGGTCATATAATGATGTGTTACCCACCAATAAACGCCATTTGCCGTCCACCACATTGGTGTCTGCGTGCTGATGGACTGAGCGGTCAGCGGTTGGCCGCCATACCGTTCCTGAACCAGGTCGCCATGCCTATGACAGGCAACACCTGATTTAATTTATTATCAGTGTTCAGGGTTACTTTGGGTTCTATTTTATTCATTGCTGGTTTAAGATAGATTGCATAGCTGCATCATCAGATGATATGCATTTAATTATCTGTGCTACAGAGAATTATTTTAATTTCAAAACTAGGAATAGTAAAAGTATTTAATGGTTTGAAGATCTATAAAACAGATCAGCTCTTATTTAAAATTAAAATTTGATTTTAAATGGTAAGATTTCTACTCTTTATTAAATGCAGAAGAATCCAGCATCTGTAAAAAAAAGTGAGCTTGAACATATCTTACCACCAAGAAGAAAAGCCCTAAGTCATACCATGGGCTCATATAAATCAGTGTAGTTTGACAAAATTTCATAGATATGCTTCTTTGTAATAGATAAACATCTATTCCTTCTTGAGATCTGTAATGTTCATTACTTCTCCCTCACTGTCATGGCACACATCTGTAACTAAGTTCGTGGAACATCAGTATTTACCATGCTAATAAGACTTACTATCAAGGAGTAAGCACTACTCACACAAAAAAGAACTAAATTAGCCTGGAATATTACTTCAGTTAATGTTTCTTGCTTGCTTCACTGGAACAGCCTTGAGATGCATATTTAAAAAACAAATTAAAAAAAAAGTTTTCTATAAAAAGTACAACACTACATTTATTTAAACTTCTCATGATAATGAATAATATTTGTAAATATCAACATTGCATTGTCTTACTGTGTGTCAGCCATGTGTTTTAAGCAACTTCAATGTTATCTGCAAGGCTATCTACGGATACTCATTCTGTGTTTACCCCAAAGCATGTATCTGTAATTCGATAATAATAACTATAATTTGAATCTGAAGGTGATAAAATAATTTCAATGTGAAATTACCCTTTTCTTTTAAGGAAGGCTACACAGTCAAGTACAGAGTTGCAGCTTTTCCATTTGCTTCTCTATATTTGTCCAGGATCATTGACTATTCAAAACAAAATAAATATATCATATTCCCATTAATTTAGAAGAAGATAACAGATTCTAGAAATAGCACTTTTAAATTTCCTACTTATCAAGTTAATTCATTTGGATCCCCTCAGAACTTATAATACATTTTCCTTCTAACACCACGCTGTTATCTCTACTTTACAGGCATGCTCTTCATGTGAGAGAGGCTAGTTTCCAAGTCACAAAGAAATCTGTTCTGCAGCAGAACCTCCCTCAACTCGATCAACAACTTGAACCTTGAGAGTTGATCTTCACTCTAGATTAAACTTGAATTAAGATCTGGTACTTCTGGAAATCCTGTCAGTTCCTACATTCTTGTTTAGCTATCAGACATCCAAAGTCAGCCCCTGACATTGGAAATCTATGGCTTCTGACCTGTTTTTTAGATCAGAACTCAGTACACTGTTTCTCAGATGATGTAGCTCTAAGACCAGACAACAGGTATTTCATCACTGAGTATTTAATCTGTATAAAATATATTTACTGAAGTAGCTTCATCAAACTTTGCTGTTATCAGAGCAAGTCAGAAGAATCCTCAAAAGACACACCAGAAAATGCCTGGGTAGGTATCCTCATTCCATCCCTTTGTCAAATGATAAAGCAAATACTTTCTACCTTCAATGTTGGTATCAGAGTGAGATCTTAATAGAGGAAGCCAAAGTCTTATCTAAAGAGTTATAATTTGAAAAATATTGTCTTACTACACAGATATTAAAAAAAAAATGTTATTTTCACATGAATAATAAAAGCTAAGAGCATTTACCTGTGTGACTGTCCTACAAGATAGGAAGATAAAGAACTTTCCTAGCATATCTCTGTAAAATTCCAAATGCCTTGAAATATTTGCATGCAAACATGGAAAAGAAAGCATTATGGAATGAGGAAATTCTTAAACCTACAGACTGTTGTCTGCCCTGTCATGAGATAAGGTGAATTTTATCATATATCAATGTAGGTTACATATGTTTTTTGGTGATGATCAAATTCGTCTATCACCCCTAATAACTTTTAAGAAGCTGTCATTTTGTGTCATCATTCCTCAATTCACACTGTAAATATAGGTAATTTCGAAAGCTTCCTCCCCCTACCTCCCCCTTCCTGACATCTGCAGGACAGTATGCCTCATACACAAAAAAGTACTCATTAAAAACGTACCAGTGACCTAACTAATCTAATACAATATCTATATGCTTGTGTGCAACTTTTTTTTTGCTATGAGGAATTATCTTCCGTATTTCCTGGATATTTTTTATTACTAAACAGCTGATGGCAGAAACAGTAGATTGTATTATTCTGAACAGAGTACATCAACAAGCTTTTGTGTATATTCCCTCTTTGTCTTTGTTTGAGTTTCCCAAAGCCTTTGGAAACCATTGTCAGAGATTCAGTTCACTTTTTTCCTGCTCCCCTAATATCTGAAGCAATAGCCTGTCACAACACTCTGTTAAATTTGCCATCTGTAAATCCAGAACTTCAGGTATATGAGCCAGCTATCTGCAATTCATGTTAATTGTTTAATATGTCATAATTTACAGCATTCAAGCATTCGTTTTCACTTGGAAATGCAGAGACTCATAATGGCACTGAGATTTCCTGCTACATTTCCCATCTGGTGATCCTCTCTCACTGGCACTACAAAAATTCCAGACTTCCATCCATTTGCAGCTGTGGCTCCTGTTCCTGGGAGTTCGGAGTTACACCTGGCTAAGCAGCCTTTTAGAAAAATGCTACAAATAGTGCAATATGTCATTTTAAATGGTGATGACTCCTTTTGGATTAGCAGGTAACAGCAGGCAGCTGGTAACTTGCTGGCACACCCGACACAACGCTCTTCCCAAATCAGAGTAATTCCATCCTATTTAAGTAGATTTATTGATTTGCTAAAGGCCACAGAACAGATCCATTTTGAAGGGGAGAAAGCATCTGTAGTGGCATCCACAGGCCAATAATGCAACTTAAAGCAGCTGTTCTTAAGCTGTGTTAAAGCCAGGACAAGCCCTCCTAATTAGGCAGCTCCTTCTCTGCCTAATGCCTGTGCCGTGCAGATAGGCACTGCAGGAACAGAAAGAGTTGCTGCTTTTCGTGCTCACTGTTTTGAGGGATGGCTGTGAATCAATGGCTCACGATTGCTGGAAGCATCTGAATACATCTTGCTTATCGGTTTACAATGAAGGCATTGTCCTGGCCCTGCTTTCTGCCACTGTTACTTATAAAAAACAGCCACGTAGGCTGGTGGACAAAATGGCAGGTGTAGCCTCAGATGACCAAGATCCTATTTCTTGTCCTGCCAGTGGCTTGATGGGAAGCCCTGGAGAAGTCAATCCCTTCCCCTAAGAGAATTCCCCCTTCTCTCAAGTCTGATTTTTTTAAAAATCACTGCTGAAAATCTTTCCTTCATTCAAATCACATTTTATTTAAATTCATTAATCTTGGAATCAAAACACTGAACAGTGCTGAAAATCACTGAACAGCATTAAATCACAGTTGAAGATAAAACTGACAAGAAGAAGCTGTAAGTCTGTTTACTGTTACTGGGGGTTGTTGTGTATCCCATGGGGACCATTTCCACTATTTTGTGCCAGACAGAGTGAGATTTATGGTGTTGTGAATATTTGGCTTAAGATTTTACTTTTGAATTCTCAGAATAAAAACTTGCTAGAGATTATTTCATCTATAGAAAAGACTCACAAGGACCCTTCAGCTGTTTCAAGACAATACGCTTGGCAATTAATAACTGAATGCAGTATATCCAGATTTCCCAGGTCACAGTTACAGGTAAAAATTATTGAAAGCTGCTGCCTTACTGCAGGACAGCAATGGTTAAATCAGGGAGGGAATGGGCCTGCTAAAGAATCTGTACCATTTCAAGTGGTAGCACTGGAATGTAACTTAGACAATAACAGGTTGTTGGTTAGACTTATACTACTATCTTCTAAAAAAAACATTTCAAATGCTAATATGGACTTGTAGTCATCTGACAAGGTTGGGGTTTTTTTCCTTTTTTTTTTTTTTTTTCTCAAAGTCCTGCCACAAATAGTAGGAGTTGCCATTCTCTTTGGCTTTCATCTTTTCTGAAAATCTTCTGTACTTTGGGAATTCTAGAATTGACCCAACACAAGAGACTTTCTTTATCTCCTTGTAAGACATGGAAGAGGCATTTGGTCTACACTGCAATTATTACAGTTCTTAAGACAGTTAATTTATTTAATCTTATCAGGATTTCCAGTCCCTCACCTTCAGTGTTTGTGTCTAAAAACAGACAGAAATTGTCATATTTCATGTATATGAAGTCAGGAGCTGTTAAAACTTCATAGCCATCTCTGAAGACAAGTACCAACTCTTTCCTTTAGCTAAATCCATTTTCCCCAAAAGAAAAAGTGATTGCAAAGGTCAGGGTCCTTGTGCATGGCAGGAGTATGCTTGGATTTCAGGAGGGATATTCTACGTCCCATCCCTGCCTACCAACTTGAGAACCCAGTTGCCCTGAATATAGTCAGTCTTTTTGTTAAAGATTGAGGCAAAGACGGCATTGAGCACCTTGGCCTTTTCCTTCTTCCTTTCTTTCATTACTGTGTTCCCCCCTTCTCCTAGTAAGGAATGGAGATTTTCCCTGTCCATCCTTTTTTTTATTAATGTATTTATAAAAAGACTTTTTATTATCCTTGACAGAACTGGCCAGATTAAGTTCCAACCAAGCCTTTTCATCTCTAATTCTCTTTCTACATGACCTTGCAATGTCCTTAAACAGTTCCTGGTTCACCTGCCCCTTCTTCCAAAGTTGATACACTCTTTTTTTTCTTCTGAGTTCCTGAAAAATCTTCCTGCTCAACCAGGCCGGTCTTCTACCCCGCTGGCTCATTTTTTGGCACACAGGGACAGCCTACTCCCGTGTCTTCATAATTTTATTCTTAAAGTAAGCCCAGCCTTCTCAGGCCCCTTTGCTTTTGAGGGCTGCTTCCCAAGGCAGTCTCCAAACCAGCATCCTGAGTAGACCAAAGTCAGCCCTCTGGAAGTCCAAGGTAGAAGTTTTACTTCTGACATCTCTCCTAATTTCACAACATATTGAAAATTCTATCACATCATGGTCACTGTGCCCCAGATGATCTCCAACCACCACATCTTTCACCCGCCCTTCTGTGTTTGTAAAGAGTGGGTCTAGTGGGGCACTACCCCTGGTAGGCTTGCTTACCAGCTGCGACGGGGAGTTGTCATCCACACATTCCAGAAACCTCCTGGACTGCCCCCTTTCTGCTGTGTTGTACTTCCAGCAGACATCTGGTAGGTTGAAGTCTCCCACGAGAACAAAGGGTAGTGAATGAGAGATGCCTCCAAGCTGTTGAAAGAATATGTCATCAGTGTCTTTATCCTGGTTGAGTGGTCTGTAGCAGACTCCCACCAAGATATCAGCCTCTTTGGTCTTCCCCTTCATCCTTATCAATAGGCTTTCCACCTTGGTGTGTCTAACACTGAATTCAAGACAGTCAAAACACTCCTTAACATATAATGTTACCCCTCCACCTCTCTTTCCTTGTCCATCCCTTGAAAAGAGCCTGTAGCCACCTGTTGCGGCACTCCAGCCATGCAAATCATTCTACCATGTTTCCGTGATGGCAATTACATCATGGTTTCCCTGGTACACAATAGCTTCTAACTCCTCCTGTTTATTGCCCATGCAATATCCCCCCCATCCCAGACACACTCTGTGGTGGGAGCCAAGCTGTGGCTGCTGGGCAAGAGCTCACCCACAGCACTTCCTAGTACCCCCAAGGCTGATGCATTTCCTATAGTGAAGGGAAAACTAATCCCATCAGAGTAAAATCTGGTCCAGGACCTGGGACATCTGGACTGTCTGTACTTCCCATGTTTTCTGGTTGACCATGTGCAGGCCGCCAAAGATGCATCTGTAACCTCATGTACCCTTGGCTCTGGTCAGCCATAAAATATACACAGTGTTTTGTGCACCTGAAGTACCAAAGAAAGCAAGATCTGGATGTCACTGTAATGAATTTAAGGTTGCATAAGAAAAATATTTACTAAAGTTATCTATATCTGAGACAAGGGAAAGCAAATTGAGACCATTTGGATTTTAGAACACCCATTGGAAACCACTGTATAAAACAGAAGATGCTCATAAATTAAAATTTTTTCACATACTGGTACTGTTTTACATAATATTACATTTCAGGAAGAACAGGGATTATGATACCCTGTGTTTTAAGGTCAGACCAGAATTAAGCAGTTACAGAGTATACATGAGATGCTGAAACAGCTGCAGCTCAAACTTTTCCACACCGCATTTAAATTCATCATTACTGTTTCAGATGCATTCATGTTTATGTAATAGTAAATTTGCATTCCTGACATTTAAATATGAAGTTATGTGATAAAGATGTAGATTCTTTAAATCTGGGTGCATCCTGTCAATCTGAGCCATCCCACAGACATCTGAAGTTTAGAGAGTCAGAGATCAGTGTTTTTTGAAAACAGGTTCCACCATAGCATCTGAGGACATAACCGGTGTTAACCTGTGAAAGTGCTGTTTAATTAGATTAATTTATATATTAATAATGTAAAAGTTATATGCACTTGTCCTTTTCTTACTCTTCCCTGAGTGTTCATGTATTTCTGCTGATGTAGGAAATTTCTAGGCTAATCTGACCCTTTGTCAGTACAAGTAGTACTGATTGTATTCTATTAGAAGTTTTAACACACATAGAAGCTTTACTAGAGTATTTAATGCAGTCTTTGTAGCAGCTTCTCTTAGAAGAATATTAATGTATACAAAAGAAAAAAAGTCCTCAAGTGTTTCAAATAAATAGTAAACTTACATTTACTATAAATTTTTCATTTCATCAGTTTCATTTAAGATGACATTAAGCAAACTAGTATTTTTAGTGAGTGGATTAATTTGATTGCTTCTAGTCAGAGTACGTGTAAGATTTTCGGAGTGGTAGATTTCACCTCACTTCTACATATAAATTTAAAATAAAATAAAATAAAATAACGGCTTTTCTACTCCTTTTCAACTGTGAATGACCTAGTGATCTATTGTAATTAATTGAATACATTGAAAACAAGAAAATATTCTTTGCTTATGCTGCAGAGGCTACTGTTTCTCAGAGCTACCTTAGCACTTACGGTCAATGTGCTTAAGTAGTGACTTTTCAATGAGGAGCTTGCCTTCAAAATTTTAGAAGCATATGCTGAAAACTTAAAGAAAGCTGGTTTTGATAAATTTTGATTAGACCCATATATGATTAGTATCAATAATGTCAGAATATAAATACTAATAAAAATTCTAATACATGATAACGCAAATTATCATAGCTTCATAAGCAAAAATAAGTTTGTGTTATAACTGTAAACATCAAGCCAAAACAATGTGCTTGGTTTGCCTGCCTTCCGAGTGGTGAAAATTACTCTGGTTTGCATTTTAGACCTTAGACTCCACATGTCATTTTTAGCCCCCCCCACTGAAGTCAGGTATTAATTTGCTCCTGAGAACTTTAATAAGAACTGCATTTGTTTTCATCAGTTTTACATTCAGTCCACAGTCTCCAGACTGTCTTCATTTAGGAATATCATTTAGCCATGAGCTTAAGTGTTAGTAAGAGTCAGACAGATGCTAGAGTTATTTTTAAAGGTAATAGTGCATTGACATGCTTTTCAAAGTTAGGTCAAAAAATAAAATCACTGGAAGAATCATTTGTGTCTGTGAGGTTTCTGACTTCTGCAGGGATGACTTTGGGAACTTTGCATGCTTGGGTACATGGTTGGGAGCAGGGACCTTTTGATGTCAGAGTGTACCAGTGCACTGGTTTGTAACATTACGGTAGGAATAAAAAACAAACACAGAGGCGTACTTGGGAGACACAACTACTATGTCATTCAGGTTTCTTTTGTTTTGCATTGTGTTTACTTGTTTTATAATCTTGTTTGTCCTTGATAGGTTAAAGAAAAATAATGACAGTGTCAGCTTTTCCCTGTGTTCCCGTGTTAATGAACATTTCCACAACAAGAAACTCCAGGGATGTGACAGCTTTGCCTGATGTGTTTCCCTGCAGGTTCACAGGGAGAGCTGGCTTTGGAAACCATTTCAGAGATGATTAAAAGCCATTTTGACTCGCTCTAGGAAGTAAATGAGAAACAGCTGGTGACTCCTGGGAAGAAAGCATGAAGTACTAATGGGAAGGTATAAGTAAGGAAGGTCAGTCCTGACAGCAAGAACATACTCATTTTCAAAGAGAAGTTAAAGAAACTAAAAATCCAAGTGGATTAATGAGTTAAAATACCTGGATTTCAGGGATACCACCAGTCAGCTTAAAAAATGGATGCTCATATGGTTTTCCAGTGAAAAAGCTGTGAAAAGCAGTGAGTGTACAAACGTAATACTAAACTCTGAACAGCAAGACATATTACTGTGGGGAATTTGGAGGAAACACGTGTACGGATTTTCTGGCTCATAGCTCATAAGCAAGTTTCAGTAATATCTAGTGCATGAAGGCAACTCACTGCAGGTAGGGGGGGAAGGGGTGGGGTGGGGGAGGGGGGTGTGGAG
>JANHFX010009562.1:0-22261 GCA_027560015.1 Chloroceryle amazona
CCGCGGAGCACCACGCACATGCTGTAAAAACAGAGAAAATGGTGGGATGGGGTTGGTTGGTTGTGGTTTTTTTTTTCTCTTCAAGCCAAAATTACCGTTCACCGCAGTTTCTCTTTCTGGGCAATACTTTTCTGGGCAATGCTAATTCATCCATTAGACTTGCAAGCCAGAATGTAATTCCCAAATATGATTGCAAAATTGCTCTGTTAAGAGATTTATAAGGTAAATTAAAGTGATTGCAGGGACAGTTATGACTGTTTAAAACAGGCAGCATCCCTCTGCATGTGAGTAAATTATATTTACCTTTCTAGGTGACTGAAAACAGCAGTGAAGAAAAGCTAACATTGCTATTATCATTATGTTGAAATTTTATTGAAATCTGCTTCCCATGTTACCTTACAGTAAATCTATACCTACTTCTCTGCCATGTGCAATGTTTTCACATCCAAACCTGCCCAAATGTATTCCCCTTTTCTCAGACTGATACTGCTTGTACATCTTTGAAGTCTTAGACTATCAGTTGCTTTATGTCGTCCCATGAAGCTTTGCCTGATGGCTCTTCTGGCCACTGAAAGCCTTTGCAGTCGAGCAGGCACATGACACCCACTGCACGAGGACGGGTGCTAACTCCTTTGCAAGAAGATGCCGATTATGTCCGAGTCTCTGCCCAACCAACGCCACGTCCCAGCTCACTCCTAAAAACAGAAAGTCTTCAGCAGCAGGAGTGTGTTACTCCAGCTCTCATATTTTGTACAACACCTTGCTCTTCAATGCTGTAAGACCGTTCCTCAGTCCAGTTGAGAAACTTTAAGCTGTCCACAGCTCAGCCTTTCCAGTTTTTCCAACACTTTGAAAAGAACTACATAAATGTCAGTATTATTGCAGTACTGCTCTTTTTTTTTTTTCTTTTAATTGTGTTTTGTTGGCATTTTACTGACCAACATCTTTTAAAATGTGGAAAAGAAAGACAGGATATGCAAGCCCTCAACAGTAATAAAAATTATTATTTTAAAGATTGCTTTTTGGGACATCATGCTTTCATACCCAGACCTTTACTATTCTCAGCATTAGAAGAATGAGTCCACAGTCTTGACCACTTCTATGCACAAACAAATGGGTATTTAGCAGAAATGGCAAGATTCCAATCTGAACAAAGGCCTAACCCACAGACCAGTAGATGAACATTTGGGGATTTATTTTGGGCCCTGAAACATTTTACTTCATACTCATGACTATTCCCATTAGTCTTAATGAATGTAAAGTTGACTGTTTCCAAAATCTATGTCTAAAGGCCAGATATAAACAAGGACTTTGCTATGCTGATGCTGAGAACAAGCTCTAGCTTGGAAGTGTCTGAGCAGAGCACAGGACCTGGCATTAGACATCTAAGGCTGCCTGTTCAATGCATAGGACAGCGAGAGTGCTGCAGGTGAGGCTGCAGAGTCACTTGGCACCTTCCTTCTCAGCATTCTTCCTCATGGAATCTTGGAGTCTTTCATGTAAAGACTTACAAGGTAAAAAATAAAATAAAACATACATGACAGTGAATGTTATCTCTTCATCTTGAAACACACAGATTAGCAAAAGATAAGAACATGGCTGACTTCTGCTGACTTGAAGCACTAACCAGTGAGCCATCATACCAGAGAGCAACTTTATCTATCACTACTCTGTACATGGAAAAGATTAGCTATCTACCATTAGGAGAAGGTTTCTCACTGTATCTTCTGTAGAAAGGAAGAGGCCAAGTGCAGCTAAAATGTTCAGAAACCTGTAAGGTCTGCTTCTTCAGACTAATTGTCCTCCCTATCAGTGTTTTGGGTTTTATTTCTGGACATCTCTCTTCTTTGACATGCTGTTTCTTATAGATCATACGTGGAGTTGCTTAATTTTTCGCCATATCTAGTGTATACAGTTTAAATACCATTATTGGATTCACTAATTATGGATTATACTTTGGTTTATATTTTTATAAAAACATAAATGTATACACATATATTACAGATGAATCTATGAAATTACCACGTGTAACATAAAACTATTCAATGTTTTATTATATTTAATTATTTTATAATATTATTTTTATTGTTATTTTGAGATGCATGAGCTTACATGTTCATTGCTGTGACATCTCTGACCTTCTTCAGATAAACCCTTTGGTTCCTGAATGTCAGACAAAGTTAATATAGGACAGAGGGTGAAACAGGGTATTGGTTATGAGTTTTATAAACATACCATATATTCATCCTCTGTTCAGAAAAATAAGTGTGGTTATTCACACAGAACTGTTCCTAAAATCAATTAATTAAGATACAACAAAACCAAAATAATCTTCCCACTTCTATCATGGAATTACTCATTAACTACTCTATTTCTACAGTTTCTCACAGGAAAGGACCGCTTACTCCCCAACAAGCACATTCACCTACATTATTTATTATTCTCTGTGTCATTTTTGGTCAATTATTGGTAAGCTCTCAAATTACAACTCCGCCCAAGCTACAAAAATTCATAGACACAGAAAAACTCAGAACAGTTAGTTTCTGCCCAAATATATTTCTGATACTTTGTAAGAGAAATCTGTAAATGCGCAGCCTACCATTGAAAGATTTCTTCCTCTGAAAGATATGATTCGAGTCCTTACCAGAACCCAGACATTAAAATAAATGGACAACTAATAAAATTCAACATTGCTATTAAAATTATTAAAAGCAAAGAAAATTATTAAAAGTGTTATAACTGAAAGGACATCTCTCCGAGTAGAATCAACTTACCTTAAAATCAACAAACAATACTGAACAACAATATTTCACTGACCTCTCCAGTTCACTTAGCTCTGGCTTCTCTTATAATGCAAATCACACAAAAGAAGGCTAGATGAGAAAACCCAGAAATCTTGAGATGTTGCTAATTTCAGGCTGTTGAATAACCTAAAAGTCAACCATCCTCCCAGTCTCCATAAGCATGTTTACCAAAAGGAAATGGCTGCCTGGTTCTGGATCATGAAACATAGAGTTGGCTTCAAGACAGAGAGAAAGTTGTTTCAGTGTGATGTGATAAAAGTATAGAACAGCTATCACCATGATCAGTCATTTGGAATATAGTCTGCAGCTGTGGCAAAACAAAAACAAACAAACAAAACAAAACAATTAAAAAAAAAAAAAAAACAAACCAAAAAACAACCAACCAACCAAACAAGCAAAAAATACCAATACAACAACAACCAGAGAGGGCTATATTCAGAATTTATCTTCAAATCTGACTTTACATACTGTAGAGGGAATTCTGTATTGCAATTCCTCACAATCTGCCTGTTCTGAGTGACTGCTGAAAAGAGTACAGTCATTATGGTGGTCAGTTTAATAATTTATCTACACACACAAATATCTCAAGATCCATATCTTCAAGAAAAGGAAGAGAAGAAAATTTTACTGCCATAAGAAGTGAGCATAACACTGAGGAGAGTAATAATGATGCTTCTCATATAGCACTTACTTCTCTCAAGCACTTCTTGATTGTAAGAAAGGAACATCATGGTAAGAAAGGGACAAATTTCCTGTTCTTGCAGGTTTTTTGAACTGCACCTACTAAGGATACTTGAGAGTTCTTAAAATAATAGTGAATATCATGAAAATAAGAATGAGTCTTATGCAACTGAACATCAATGTTGTCTCTACAGAACACACAGGAAAGCAGAAGTGCCAGCCTGTGTTTTCTGGAGCCCAGGAAGGTGGAGTCACTGTCCCTGGAGGTGTTTAAGGGAGGGCTGGATGTGGCGCTTAGTGCCATGGTCTAGCTGATATGGTGGTGTTGGGACATAGGCTGGACTTGGTGAACTCGGAGGTCTTTTCCAGCCTCAGTAATTCTGTGATTCCATGCTTCTGTGAGCAGCAAGCTATTTTAGCATTTTCTGAAGTCCAGGATTCAGATTTAAGTTGTAAACATAGGCCTTAGTTCAGGAAAGCAACTGTATTCACACCATTGTGAAAGCAAGTGCTAACTTTAAGTACAATCTGATTACTAGCTTGGTATAAATGTATTTTCTTAAATAGGTTAAAGTTAAAAAAAGTGAAGGGCAAATTTTAGAGCAGACTCAAAATCACTGTTTATTAAAAAATAAGAGGAACATATTTTTTGTATCCTTGCAGTGCTTAGGAAAACACATCCTCCTGAAATATTCTCACCATAAAACATCTACCTCAGTCCTAAAAGTTACTTTGCAGGTGATCACACTAGTCAGCTTTACATCTGTCCAAGTGCTGTGATTCAGCCAGAGCATTACTGTTTGAAGGAAAGGCAGTGAGAAAGGAAAATGCAGATAAGCTCTGTGGATCCACTCCAGATATTTCTAAACAGGAATCTGACATGTTCGGCCAGGCAGCAATCTTCAGAAACCTGTGCTGACAGGCTGTATGGGCAACACCACTTCTGGAGGCCTTTTCTTAATCAGACTGTTTCGAACAGATCAGGCATCAAATTCAGGGATCAGTGCGCTTTTTGGGATGCATTTACAGGTTCAAAATAGTCTTGCATTGCTTTCTAGAAGAGCTCTGTAAGAAAGATGACACAGGGGGTCCAAAGAACTATGAAGAAGACATTATATTTTAGTTCCTCCAGTTACATTCATTGCCAGCTATCAAGAGATTAGCAGAGTAAGTCTATTGCCAAAATGGAGGGAGGTTATGATATCCCACCATGAATGCAAACTTGGATTCCCGTTGTTACGGTTAGCTCCAGCAGAATTCTAACTTTCTCAAACACCTCTGGTGCACAGAAGCTTCATCCATTGCTGTTCCCTGTCAGTCCCTTGCATTGCAAGCAGCATCCTGCAGGGCCCCAGGATACCAAACATGTTGGTGGCCTGAACCTGCAATAAAATCTCTTTCTTGGAGTTATAGTAGGAATGGTATACAAGAGATTGGCCTTGTTCCATATGAGTATTATGTAAAAGATATTCAGAATATTCTTGGTAATACATAGAAACTAAAGGATACATCTCTCTCATTTATAACCAATCCCTTTTATCCCCTTTAATCACCCAAATTAAATATACCTATCCTAACACCAAGTCTTAAAAAGTATGGGGTGGAGGAAGATAAGAATATGGAGAACAAAGAAAAGAGACAGTCTAGGGAGAAAAAAAGAGAACAGAGAAGAGTGGAAGGGAAACAAAAGCATAAGAAGTCAGAAAAGTGAAAGGAAGCCTGAATTAGCTCATTTTTCAGGAAGGCCATATTCCTGCTGCTTTCAGAGATTTTACAGTGGAAAGGAATCGACATATTTTTGCAGTTTCAACAGTTTGGGGTGAGACTGGAGGCAAAAGGAGGACACAGAGGGAACTGACCTCTCTCCAGTTGCTCCTGTCCTAATGGATGGTATAATCTCCACTACAGCAAAGGAACAGAGAAGGCACTTAGTGAGTTACTCACAGCTCCCTGTCCCCTCCTCCTCCTCTTGGCCCCCAGATTCTCAGATCTTTCTATTAAACTTTTAATAGTGGGGACCCCCTCACTCAGGGCAGCACTGCAGTCATTCATTAGTGTCCACCTAGGGAACAAATAACTCTTTAGCTGCACTGTAGGTGTCCAGCTTGCTTTGTGCCCGGAGGGGGATTTGTAATCGAAACAGGGAAGTGCAGGAGCAAAGAGAAAAAACGGGCAATAATAACCCGTGAACTCGCCTTTCATTCAGGTAACACACAAGACACATGTTAATGATTTCAGCTTAAGTACCAGGCAGAGAACTAACTGTACACTAACCAGGCAGAAACCACCTGCATGTGCCAATGGAACTAAGCAGGGACTTCTTGGTGAAGGGACAATGAGAAGTAGCTTGATGAATTTGTAGGGAATTTTTTGTTGCGTGCTTTACTGTTCTTCATTTGCAAAGTGCCTTTTCAGACTTCACCCGAATGGATGACAAGCTAAGATTTTTCTCGGGTCTTGTATTGTAGCTTGGCTGCACAGAGCATTCCTGTAACTGGATTAGGATAACCCATGAATATCAAGACAGAATGTGCTGGGATTTCAGCAGCTATGTTGTCTAATGGGACTAGAATATCAGTTAGTTATGTGCTATCTTAGGCAAGACTGCTTCAGACCTCATGGCCTAGATTGCCTGTATCATTAAGATAAATTTTAAATAAAAATTAATTAAAACATAGACAAATAGGAAATGGGGTTTGCTTCCTATAATTTCTGTCAAAATGCATGTGTATGCAAAACTAATCAAGCAATCTTTATGCAAGCACTCTCCTTCATTTGCTTCTTTCAGTTTTTTTGTGACTACTGGCCATAGCAGGATGAGGCAGCCATTGCCCATCTTGCCAGTACCCTCGGATGAACACATCAGCCTGCTGCATGGAATAGGTAGAAGACAGCCAAAGAAACACAAGAGAAGAAAAATCTCTTTAACAAAGAAGAGAGGACTGAAAATACCTTTGACGACAATGTTTCCTCTTTCATCCCTAAATATTTGCAATCAATACAGCTTCAGTATTTCTCAAGCTAATCAATAATGTGGTGACGGTGAAAGAGATGCGAGGGTCTTTTTAGCAGGCTATAAACTGGCAATGATGCTTTGATGGCTCCTACCAAGGATTTATCATTTCTTGGATAATCTCCTGCAGAACACTGAGGGCCCTGAGAGTTTAATATACAATGTGGCAATAGGAAGGAAACTGAACAGATGACTGCACTTTATCTTAATTCCCTATAGCATCATGTGCCAAGGAAAACAAAGGTAAAATAAAAGCATGATACATGTCTAGAAGTATGAATACAGCGTACAAAGGCTGTTGTTTGGACATTTCATATAGCTAAACTGGTTCATAAAAGGTAAGACAGGGCGAGGGTGTTATGAGGAGACACAATCCTGTTTTTCCATTGTCCTTCCCATGAGGGACTTCAGAAGGACTTTATTATTAACTATTATTATTCAACTACATTCTAAATTATTTCAGAGACATACACAAGCTAAAGCTCTCCCTTTCCACATGCTTGCAATTCACTAACTGTGGATAAAATGTGAACAACTTGTCCCAAAATAATCCCACTCAATAAATAGGAACAGGGTAGATCTCATCTCTCTGGTTTGCTACATTTTGGCCAAAATGCCCCTGGCTCAAATGACCAGAACATTTACTGATATGTGCCACCCCCAGGTGAGGAGTTCTTCCATGCAGACATCTCTACTGCTACACAGAGCAGTGCCACTAGCACAGAGCATAATCCTCCCAGGAAAAGGTAATACAGGCTGTGCACAGTAGCATATTCTGAGAATACGAAAGTCCTCCTCCTTCTCCTTGAGGCAGTGATGTAGGGCCATAATAATAACTCCAAGAGCAGTCAGATAACATGTAAAATCTCATCATTTCACCCTTCCCAGGAACCTCAGGCCTGAAAGAACTAAAACTATTCCTTTCCCCTTCTCCTTTCTCACTTTTCTTTCATTACATAAAAGCCTTTCTAGATTTCCTAGTTTGTGTTGCAATTATTTACTACCTCCAAATAATTAGTATGCATAAATTAAATTCTACTTTAAGAAAAAGGGTGTATATTAATAAATGAACACTGCAACATATCCCAACTGCCACTGAAGAAACTCCCGATCATTCTGCATTACAATGTTACAACCACGTATTTTTCAAACACAGTGCAGCATTTTCAGGTTTTCATAGAGCTGAGCAGTAATTGTGGTATCATTTGCTTTCATTTTTTTTCACACTATATGTTAATATACTGCACATCTGCTCAATTTCCACCACTACCTACCTAAGTGTAAATACAGTTGAAAAACATATGATCAAATATAGCATATTTTTCTTACAGCCCTTCCTAGTCTTGTCATTACAATATTAACTAGCTTTAAAAAAATCTGCCAAAACTCAGGGCATTGTAACAAGTGCTTTCTTTATGTATTCATGTAATTAGTATTTTCAGATTCTCAGAGGTTTAACCATTCTCTTGTTTGCAATTTATATATATTTAAAAAAAAAAATAAATAATAATACCCCAAAACCTTCCAAACAGGTGTGCATGAGTCTGTCAATGCACCTGGAAATTTTTAATCTTTTTTAAAAACTTAAAATAAACAACAAAATGTATTGTTAAAATCAGTGATTTCTCAATTAAATTGCCAAGGAACCTTAAAATAGCTGATTTTATGAAATGCTTTCATTTGTTTTTAACTTGGAATTTTTTAAAGCTGGTTAAAATATTATGCCAAACCCATCGAGCTAAAATATGCCAAAACGAATGATGATATTAACAACAAAAAATATATTTATTGACTTTTACAAATCACAGTATTTAGTTCAATGACATACAAGCAGACTTATAACAAAACTAGTCGCACAAGACTAAAGAACCCTTTAAAAACAGCATTTCTGCCATCTTCAACAAGGGTTTGCAGCTTGGTTGGTACAGATAATTTGTATTTCCTACAGCCAACGGTCATTAAAGACCCTCCCATATTTCTCTTAAATTGCATAAATTGGAAAATTGTTCATTTCCTCTTCCTCCAGCTCTGTTTTCATGTATGATGAATTTAGAGATGTTTTGCTGAAAATGGGCAAGAGATTATGCTACATACAGATATGCCTGCTGAAAACATTTCGATGAATTAAAAATAACCACGGACTGCATTTGACCTTTCGTAGAAGCCATATGCCTATATTTTTTACATGCCTTAATGATTATTAGCATTTGGCTCAATGAAAGCGACTGACGAGTACAATGTTTAGCATTTGCTTTATATTATTTACAGTTTCAGTGTTCTATTTACAGAGGTTTATGATCCCCATCCCGGAAATCTTGCTCAGATGAATAATCCAATCTCCTTTAAGTATTCTGAGTGAGAGATGCAGGACTGACTCTTTTATTCTGATATAAACACAAGATAAATGAGTAGACAAATGCTGTAGATCATCTTAGGGAGTGGATGCCGCCTTATTGGAGACAACGTGTCTGCTATCTGGATAGGGTTTGGAGGCAGATGAGCACAGCAGTGTTGAATCCAAAATACTGACAAGCTCCAAGAACTCTGCAGTACTTCTGATGGAAACACATTACAATCAGCTCTGCACTGCATGGACCCATTCCTCCCCCAGGATCAAAAAGTTCACTGGGTGTATAAACACATTTTTCAAAATTGTGCTTCAAAAGTTAATTTGAGTCAGTACAAAGATCACAGCCTAGGATGCATTAAATAGGGTTTGCTTCTACAAGGAGAAAGGATATATATGACATCATTACCATCCTAAATCCAGTTTTTAACTAAAATTGCCATGAAAATGTATGTTTTGTTCATTTTGATATTAAATAAATGTTGAATCAGAACTGTGAAAAATAGTTCTGTAGCTAATGACTTTTTTAGTTTTGAAAATTAAATTCTGTAAATATATAACAAGACATTATTCATAACGATTTTTAAATGGCAAATCTTAACAACACATGCAACAAGTATGCATATAAAAATGTGTTAGCAATGACACAAAGTTCTAGTTCCGAGCAGATGCAATCATTGCCAGTATCTTCCTCGCTGGCACTTTTTCTTTTCAATTAAAAGGTTTGTGCACAAGGTTTATGCACATGGATTTTCTGACTTTTTCAGGCTCTGGCTTATAAATGCTCAAGTGACTTTCTCCAGAGGTATAGCCCAACTCTGCTCCAAAGCTCCTCATCTTCATCAAGCTTTTTACATGCTTGCAGAATGAAACCCTCAGTATAGACACAGATACGCATGGATAAATGGGATTTGGCTACCAATTTCACACAGTGGCATCCTGTATCTGACAAAGCAACAAAGAAAAGGTGGCTTGTTCTCCTGTGTGAGCTGTAAATACTAACCATCACACCACTTAATAGGTTTATTAATAGCATATATTTAAAGTCTTCAATGCAAGTTTCTTTTGAACGATGAAAGGCTGGTAAAATCTTAAAAGATAATAATCAGCAGTGCAGCAGTTCTTTGATGGTCTGTAATTACCCAACTGTCCACTATTTGAATGACAGCAGCAAACTACCACTCACCGTTAGTTTATTTTTATTTATATCTTGTACTTTAGGTAAGAATCCATGAATTACAAGCAAAACAAATTGCTTACTCGAAACACTTCCCATGGAGGCTTGTTTTTTTACATGCATTAATCTAGCTGAGATATACATGACATTTTAAATGGAGGTTAAACTGATGTAAATAAATGCAATTATTTGAAAGCAAACAGGATTCAGTCACATTTATTTCTTCATGGGATTACCGTATCTTTTCCCCTGGAGTGTATCATGAACAAACACTGAACCACAGGAATTCCAGAAGGCTGAAGATTTTAAAACTTTCTACTGATGTGAAATTCGACAATATGTCACTGTACTCTTTCTTTTAATTTTATGTGATTTGCCTGAGGTAACATCTTGTGTAATTGTTTTTAAAATAATTGCCCGTAGAACCGCCTAAGCTGGAGGGATGGCAGAAGGATTGGATTTCACAGACTGTTTTGCTTTGCTAATAAAAAGGTACAGATGAACCTCACGCACTCCTGACCCCGCACACAGGAGACCTGCTGATCCTGACATGGCGACAGGGCCGCAGCCACCTCCCCACTTGGGAGCATACCCTGATGGCTGCCATCATGGGCCTCCCCTAGGTCAATGGGCCTCCCCCAGCATCATCCCAGCCGGCCTGCGGTGCTCAACAGCACCCACCCCACCAGCCCCTGGCCCCATACCAAGTAGCCCTGCTCTCAGACAGCCCTGGGAGCCCACCATGTCCCCTGGCTGCCTCAGTGGCCACCAGTAGTGCTCCTTCCTCCTCTTCTTCACAGGAGCCATGTGGGGCCACCCATCCCACCACTGCCCTTCCTGCCCCACACCCACCTCCTGCCTTGGGGGCAGCTGCTTTCCAGCCCTGCTGCTTGTTTTCTCCCACTTCTTCTCTCAAAGCACCTCCTCTGCTGGAGAAAGAACAGCCACCTCCTCCTGGGCACCTTGCAGCCACCATGGGGCAGCAGCTCCTCCACCCCAAGGCCCTCCAGGAGAGGCAGTGATGGACAGTCCCTTCCTCACCCACCTCTTCTTCACCAGCCCCAAATGCTGAGCAGTGGCTTCTTGCAGCAGCCCCCTCCCACCATCACAGTCCCCACTGGACGAGCAAGACTTGGGCTGCCATGATGGGGAAATGGCAGTGGCTGTCTGGAGACTCCAGGAGGCACACCAAGTCCCGCTACTGCAGCCCCAAAACTGCCATCTCATGAGGTGAAATGCAATACACACAGTGTGTGCACATATATGTGCACATATAGACACTGCATCTCTGAAATGTATATCGTTCCTACAAAAATGTATCAGTTTATGAGTAAGCAAAACTAGATCTTCACCAAGTAATGCAAAATGATATTACCGTGATTTGAGGCCAGAGCCACTTCAAAAGCAATTATTAAACAAAAAGACATGCCAAAGTTAATAGCTGCAATCTCACAATCTTTTGTACAGGATTTACATTTCAAAATTTGTAGGTTTTGTATGCTTTCCTCGTACTCAGTACTGCTTTGGTTTCACTTTTGGTTTTACTTTTGGTTTTACTACTCTGGAGCAGCCCTTGATGCAGTTCCTTGAAACAAAGAAGAGTGAAAAATCACCGCACGCCCAGAGTGATGCTGAGGAGCCGCCAAATTTCCATGCTTCAGGCATTGGGCAGCTCAATCCTGTTTCTGTCGAGGACACAAAAAAAAAAAAAAAGGTTTTGCCACCAGTGTCTCTGCCAGTAAGATCAAGCTTTCTGCAGCAGCAAGATTTTGCAAACCTGTTAGGTAGCATGGTAAAGACTCTGGAACACAGTCATCTTACTGTACTCACCCAGGACAAAAAAAAAACATTCAATTTAATGTACCAAAGTATTTCAGACAATATTTTTGAATTTTGCTGTCTCACGGGTCTTCTGAAAATTACTTCATATACAAATATGAAACAAAAATGTCAGTTTTGCATCCTGATAATTTCAGCTAATGTTTTATGTAAGGAATAAAAAATAACATCATAAAATCTAAACAATAATATCAAAATACAGGGACAAATAATTAACCTTCTATGTGCTGACCAGTAGTCTTGACAGTGGTTGTTTCAAACAACACACATGAGGAGTAATTGCAAAAGGAACAATCTTTTCATAATCAAACCAATGTTTGATTGTTATGATGTTGTTGGTTTACAGCACCATAAGGGAGGCACTGACTGTTCTTCCTTCTTTTGTATCAATGTGGAGGCATAAGCATATCCTGGTCTTCTTCTTGCTAGTGGTGCTAGTCTCCCAGAAGCAGTTTCCTCCAAGACCAGATCACACATGCATTTGCAGTGGCATTACTGTGTAAGGGCTAGTCGCAGTCACAGTCTGGACCATATAATCCATTAACCCAACCAGAGATCAATTCCTGGGAGAAGTCTATCCCTTTTTTTAAGAATTACTTTGTCGCCAGCACTGTAAATCTAGCAATAAACTGTTGCGAAACCCTATCCACTCTCACATTCTAAAGAGTTTTGCAGAAGAAAATGGATCTCACGGGATAGGGAGACACTAGGACATCTGTCTCCAAATATTTCAAAGTGGAGCTTTTCTACCTGGAACTAAGAACAGGTTTTTTGGTTATTTGTTTGTGTTTTTTTTCTTATTTTTGAACATTTATGTAACTAGTACATTTTTAGAATATTATTTTTACCATTATTTCGATAAACCATAGCTTTGGTCACATCCAAAATACAGACAGGAATATTTCTATCATAGTTACATATTATCATCAGATATACATATTTATGACTCTACATTTCCTTGAATGCTCCACATAAATAGATGCTCGGTGCTTGTCATGTTACACGTCTTGCAGACAGTAAGAACAAAAGAAAAACAACAAAGAAACAATACCAAAAAAAAAATTAAATCTAAGCTAAAAAACATAAAAGATAAATGTTCAGGCATTCACTGGTAACAACTACAAATTTGAAGACAGTGAGACTGAGCTATGTTTTGCTTTCCTTATGCTTATGAATACAATATGATAGATGTCATATGAGTGGGGAGAAAATTATTTATATTACTCTTTGTGTAAGTGTATTTTATATTGATAGACTACTTTAAAAAAAAAAAAAAAAGTCACCTTTACCTTTATAACAAAGATCCAGCAGGCAGGAGCACTAGTGAGAGACTAACTTTAATTTCTTCGCTCCAGTCACATGAACCTGGTCAGGGTCACAAACAGTTATATATATCCTGTCTTATGGCACAAGGGTCAATATCTACTAATTCCAGTGGCTACTGTTACAATAGTCAACCAAAAAAAAAGTTTCAGATAGAAGTTGAAAGTTTGAGACACGAGTGAGAACAGAGGCTCCTAGTTTAAACTCTGCGTGACCTTAATAGAGTATTTGAGGGTTCAGAATGTTCTATGTACTTTGACTAATACTGCAGTTTTACAATAGTCCCTCACCTCCAGTCATAAAACTATGGGTTGCTTTACCTTATCTGTAAATTATGAAAAATAGATCTCTGATAAAAGCAATTTTTCACAGCTTCTTGAACCAGCAACAGGCAAAATAGTTTTCCTTAATGTAAAGTCAAAATAAAAAGAACCTGCATCTAACCTTTAATTTCAGCCATAAGTTAGCATTTTTCACAGATGTGTGTACTTTTCGGCAAATACTATAAATCAGAATGGTTTTGCACTTGTCAGTGACAACTTTCTTTATGTAAAATCATCTTATAATGGGACATCAGAATAATCTATCTTAATCAAAGATGTATTTATATCCATATGGTCCAGTTATTCCCAGTCTGCAACATATAAAAATGTAGATCTGACATCATTATAAGTCTTGCATACACAACTGCCTCCTTCATGTGGGATATAACAATGAAAAACCATCACCTACTACTTCTCCCACTGAAATCAGGGTCACATCCCCATTTACATCACTTGCAGTTGGATAAGAGACAAAAACTAGTGTCCTGCCTTTGAAAACTCCTTAAAACCAGATATAACACGGATTTGACTAACTCTGATTGTTCCACAATTTATTGGAAATTCCACCTTTTTTTTCTTCAAGATTAACTCAAAGAATTAAAACAAAACTCAGGAAAGTGTGGACATGAGCAGTACCTTCCATAATTTCTGTAATTCTATCCATAAGTTTTTCCATAATTACAGCTTAATATACAAGAACCTAACTCAGAAACCTGGTGCATCTAACAATTTTCATTAGGAAATTACTTAATAAATGACAGTATGACATAGAAATGGAAGACCTGTATGCAGTGACATATCTCATTTTCTCTCTTGGGAACTGGTAAGTTGCAGATGAATGATATTTGGAGCAAATTATTTCTTTATTTAATTACATGTACCCTTTCTGAAGCCAAACTCAGTGCACCTACAATAAAATAACCACAAAAACTGTGTGATCAAATATGACCAAACCATCAGCCCTTATGCAGCCAAAATATCCATTATTTACATGATGGTTTTTCCCAAGGCTCTCACTCACAATGTCTCAGCAGCTTTTTTTTTGATAGAAGCAATATTAATAACTGACAATTAAATAATTAAAGAAAGAAAGTAATATATTTTCTAATAGTATGAAAAAAAATGAATGCAGGTAACTTAGTTACCTAGTCAGGTTTTTGTATCAGTGTCAATGAAATTTCAGAATAGTAAGGCAGAGTCGGGTTCTTTATGTGGATTCTGTTTCAGATAAAAACAATCACATTTTATTCAAGGTATAAAAAACAACAATAAAGTTTTAGCAAGACAGAACAGTGCAATAATTCAAGAAAATTAATGCCACGAGCAGTTTTTTCTCTCTTTTTGACTGCAGTGGTCAACGAAATAAATGAAGAACAACATGAGAGAATCGTTGCGAATGCCTAGAGAGTAACTCAATTTTTTTAAACTATTAATTTTGTGCTCAGTGTCAAAGACAATGACAGTAAGCACTAAATAAATACAAAACTTCTTCGGGATTACTATTTTTTTTCAAAATGAAAAATGCACTGGCTTGGAATGTTTATTTGAACCAGCTGTATGGCATTACTATGGAGAGTCAGGAAGTTAACATATTCTTTGGAAGTCCAGTATCATAATAAGTTATTCTAGCAGCCATAGTGAATGAACAGAGGACATGCAGTGTGATTTGGCAGCCCAAGTGCAGATGCTGCATGCCCTCCTAAACTCAAGGTACAGGGCAGATATAAGTCACCAGCACTGGGTCTTGCTCACAATTAGAAGAGTGTCTGTTGGAAAGAGGGCAGAATCAGAATTACTATCGATACTTTCTAGCACACATGAGGAGTCTGATCCACTCCGAAATTAACAGAATGAAATCTTCTGACTGAGGTCTGTCATGTAATAGGATCAGGCTCATCATATACAACGCCTCTTTTCATTCATTATAGTACTTTATTTTGGGCATTTGTCTGCTATGATTTATGCAACCATGTCATCGTTTCTATAGTGCTGGCGATACAGCAACATTTTGTGATGTGAAACACTGAAAAATAAAATAAATCTCTATTTTGACAGAAATTTCCATGACAAGCTGATGTGCACAGGTTGTAGGGAAGGAAGGGTATACATACAGATATTCCTGTTAAGAACAGACCTGAAAACTGTTTATATTCCAAATCTCTCTCATAAAACTGTTAATGGTTAAATCCTTCATACCACTACAATCAATCTCTCTGTAATTATTTAATAGCTATGCTGAGGCAAATCAAATTATTCCATAATCAGGGATAATATACAACACATTTTACAAGCTATCAAACAGAAGATCACTTACTTGTACTATTAGTGCCTAAAGATTGTGGTTGGTTGACCCTGTCTGGATGCCAGGTGCCCACCAAAGCCGCTCTATCACTCCCCTCTTCGGTGGGACAGGGGAGAGAAAATATAATGAAAGGCTTGTGGGCCAAGATAAGGACAAGGAGAGATCACGCCTCAATTACCGTCACGGGCAAAACAGACCAAACTTGGGGAAACAAAAATAATTTATTACCAAACTAGAGTAGGATAATGAGAAATAATACCAAACTTTAAAAATGCCTTCCCATCACCCCTCCTTTCTTCACAGGCTTAACATCACTCCTGAGTTCTCTACCTTCTCCCCACCAGCAGCACAGAAGGATGGGGAATGGGGCTTGTGGTCTGTTCCTTGAACATCATCTCTGCTACTCCTTCCTCCCCATGGGGAGGACTCCTCACAGTCTTCCCTTGTTCCAGTATGAGGTCCCGCCCACAGCAGACAGTCCTCCACAGAATTCTCCAGCAGGAGTTCTTCCCGTGGGCTGCTGTTCATGAACTTCTCCAATGTGAGTCCCTTCCACAGGGCTCGGTCCTTTTGGGAACAGACTGCTCCCATGTGAGTCCCTCACAAGGTCACAAGTCCTGCCAGCAAACCTGCTCCAGCATGGGCTCCTGTCTCTCCACAGGGCCACAGGTTCTGGCCAGGAGCCTGCTGCAGCATGGGCTTCCCATGGGGTCACAATCTCCTTCAAGTACATGCCCTTGCCTTGGTGTGGGGTCCTTCACGTGCTGTAGGTGGATATCCGCTCCACCACTAACATCCATGAGCTGTAGTGGGACAACCTGCCTCACCATGGTCTGCACCACAGGCTGCAGGGGAATCTCTCTGCTTTGGCACCTGGAGAACCTCCTCACCTTCCTTCTTCACTGACCTTGGAGTCTGCAGAGTTGTTGTTCTCACATGTTCACTCCTCTCTCCAGCTGCAATTGCACAATTTTCTTTTTCACCTTCTTAAATATGTTATCCCAAAGGTGCTACCACCATCCCTGATGGGATCGCTTGGCCAGTGGCTGGTCCATCTTGGAGCCAGATGGCACTGGCTCTATCAGACACAGAGGAAGCTTCTGGCATCTGATCATAGAAGCCAGCCCTGTAGCCCATACACACACACCAAAACCTTGCCATGCAAACCCAATGCAAAGATGAAATGCTGTACTTCAGTAATATTAATTGTATTGTATGAAGTCAAAAGCAAATTAAAGTTACTGCTGAATTTCAAGGCTAGGTGTGTATTTTTATGGCACGACAATGTAAGTTATGACACTGCAACATCTAGGGATAGTAGGGTATGTTAAAGTTACCATAACAGTTGTTTTGATTTTAAGTCTGCATTCCCATACTCTGGCTAAGGTTGTCACAATCTTCTGGTTGTCTAAATATGGATTATTGTTATCAGCCACATCCCATCATCCTTAGACAACTTTCCCAAAAAGGGAAAGGGGAATTTTCTTTGAATGACAGATACAGAATAGTGACAGATGCAGAGTTCACCATTTTTTATCCTCTGCCTGCCATGTAAAATACAATGTGGAACAGTTCAGGAACACCTCCTTTTTTTTGTAGACAAGGACAAAAGCCTCTTCCACAAAATACTACTTTTACCTAACCTTTTTTGCTTTCACAGAGCAATATAGATGTTAAAAATGAACTGAAATCTTAGAATGTGTAAGCAATCTGAATTTATTCATGCTTAAAAATGGTTTATGCTTTAAGCTACTATCTCTTTCTTTAAATGACATAAACAATTTCTTTTTCAAAATATGAACAGACGCATATCATCAGTTGGTTAATTTAAGTAGTCTATCCATTAAATATAGAAAAATACAAAACTGTTCTTCACTGGTGTAATTGTCACAGCTACACAGATCCCCAAAGAGCTTTACCAGCTTGTGCGAGGAGATACTTTTATAATATTAGTCATATACATTGACCTGTAAATAATAGATTAAGCAAAAAAGTGCTCTGGTATGTGATTCCATTTTAACACACATATAATGTACCTGATATAAAAACTCTTTTTAAGTTAATCAGGTATTTTACTATACTCACAGACTATTTAAAAACTGGACTAGGTAATGCTCTTTTGGGTTTAGTACAGAATATTCTAAGTCTTGCCTTTTTTTTTTTTTTCAGAAGACTGTAATGTAATAGTAATATAACAACTTAAATAATTAAATTAGATTGCTGCCATAAAATGCATGTTTGACTCCATTTTTATATGCAAAATCCTTATGGCATTTTTCCAGTAGAATGTGGCATGGTGATCCTGTGTGGGTGGATGGTGGCAAGTACAATGCAGGACCCTACCTCTAAGCCTGAGAAGTATGACTTGCTCAACCTCATCAGCTTCATAAGTTCCATGGCATGAGTGGCTTTCAACTCAAGAAGTTCCAACACTAGCAAAACTAACAGGTCATTCAACCCCAGCATTCTTCCTTTCTCCTCTGACTCTTGGTCTTCATAGCCATATTAAAGAAATCTCGGGCTTTTTGGCAAATGATGGTATCCAGTTTTACTCTGCCCCAAGAGAAGCAGAGGAAATCAGACCAATCCTAACACTAACTGGGTTTTTTTTTGCACTTAAGAGTCTGGCCAGTGGCCAGGAAATGAAGGCCACAGAAAAACAGGGCAGAGGGAAACAGTTTCTGACAGTTTTCCCTGACACTGGGAGAACTCCACAGATGAATGCACTCTTTTTAGTCTCATATACAGCATAAGAGAGAAAATCCTACCATAGAACCTCCCAGGGTTTCCAGCCTCTCAGATAGGCTTTGCCTCAGAGAGGATGCCTTGACAGGAACAGATGTGATAACAAATGACCTTTAGAATTGCACCCTGAGAGCTGTTGACCATTTCCCGAAAACCCTTCATCCTCCTGAGCTCCTGGCTTTAGTTTGGAAACCTTGAGATCCTGGGTTACAACTTATAAAGATTAACAACAAGAAAAAGAAAAACAGAGCATAAGACTTAGAACCAAAACCAAGCAGGGGCAAAACCAGAGTGCATATATGTTCCAGGAGTCTTCCTTTGCTTCTAAAGATAAAAATCATAAATCTAAATTCAATGCCAAAACTTATTGTTATCTTCATCCCCCAATCAAGGAAAAATTCTGAGATGAACAAAAGACTATAAAATTATAATAAAACAAAAATTGGGTTCAAAACTATTTAATTTTTATTGCAATCCAAATGACACCAAATGTAAAATATTACATAGTGTAATATTTGTATCTCCCTGTCAGAGTGCTCAGATTTGCTGTGCAACATGCAAAACCGTCTTTCCCAACAACAGTTTACAGGGTAAGTGGTGCGCACAAAAAGCAGTGCACCTAGGGAAGTCCAGAGGAGAGGCTGCGGATGCAGATGTATGTCCCCAGGCATGACAAAGGAAAATGGGAGATTGTTTATTTGTTCCTCTTGGACTTCTCCTACCACAATGAAAACTTTCTTGGCACTGACTTCTTGTAAACCTCCTTGAAATCACAACTACGACCATATCCCATGACTAGCATGAAGCAAAAGTCACATTTCACCCATATGCTCACTTAAGTTTATGTTGATGACTTCAGGCTGTCTCAACTAAGTCTTCTTGGAAAAAAAAAAAAAAAAAAGTCTGAAAGAATAACAATGCACTCACTGGCATTCAATTTTTAAGGCAAGTTTGGGAAAAAACCTGGCCCTGCTAATACAATGATATGCTACATCTCATTCATTGCCTGTGAGAGGCAGAGAAGAGAAAAAGGGGAGGGGGAAGCAGGAGACAGAATGAGACAGAAAGCAGAAGCAGAAACAAAGATGCCGTATCTGGAGACAAAGCGAAAGGAGAGATGACATCGGGGAATGTGCAAAAGATGCCTCTTCCTACGTTTGTTAAAATGAAACACGCACACAGACTATAAGGCTGGAATTAAAAGCACAGGCAGGCTCACTTGGTTTTATCCTTTCAAGCAGTGAAATTATTTTCTCTATGATATTTTCCCTGTCAGTTCCCATCCTTTCCATGCAATGCCTTCTCAGTTCTCACTTGTCTTTTCTACTTTTTCTTTTCATTGCCGTCTTGCTTTGTTCCTTTTTCTTTGTTTCTGTCTGCTTCTTTCTTCCTCTTCCTTTCTTCTCTTGCTGTCCCTGGTCTTTTTTGTCTTGCTCTTGCTCTCCCATGTGTTCCCCGAGCACATGAAGAACACGAGCACAAATAGTGGAAAAGCATTTTTTTCCTGATGCTCCTTTTCTATCCCCATGTGGTTTTGACTGCTGTAGCTCTGTTAGGTTTTAAATACACATGGGGAAGCCACTTGTACTCCCATGTGTTTTAGAACTATCTACAGTAGCACACTGCAGGAAAAACATGTGGGAAGGGAATGTGTCGGAAAAGTTGCTTGTACTCCCTCCAACACGTGGGCCACATTTAACAAGGTCAAGGGACAAGTGTGGCTCACAGGCATTAGTTTGACCGGTACTATAAAAAGGATCATGCATTCTTCTTTCTTTTACCTGCATACACTCTGCTGTTAATCACTTGCCTGAATACAGCTTATGGAGTTTCAATTGATCTACTTTTATTTTTAGGCTAGATGATCAGCTTAACATATTTTAGGAACAGATTATCATATCTTTTTCCCTGATTTGACAATTCCAAGATAATGAAGGTTATAAATGTAACAAGAGGAAACCTTTTTTTTTTCCTTTCTTTCTTTCCTTTGTCTTCCCTTCTGCATGAGAGCATCAGACATGCTCTGACTGAGCAGGCAAGGGTATGTCTGTTAAGCTGACTGGCTGTTCCTAAGGCAGATACTTTCTGCTGAGGGTTCCTTCTGAACTTTCCGGCCACAAGACAAAATTCACGCAAAATGTCTGTGAACCGCTGGCTCATGTTATGCACATTTTGACACCTTTCAGCTGGCTTTCACAGATTTTCAAAGCACCTGTTCCAATACAACCTGTCTTCTTGGCAGCAAGCAGTACCAGGAAGCCTCTGATTTTCTTTCCTTCTTGATTCAACCTTTTCTAACAATGTACATATCGAAAAATAGAATGGAGTAACAGGAGGCAAATGTTGTCCAGTTCTCCTAGATATCAGACCACATTTCCTGCAGAAAAAAAAAATCTGAATTATTACACAGTCTAGCTAAACTGTTCTTGCCTGTCACTCATTTCTTAGGGTAAAGGTCCAGCTCACTTGCAAGTGGGCTGTTTGCCATGTGAACAGATGGGCATGGGGTTCGACAGCCAAGAAATGATGGATCAAACTTTGAAATTTGTTGCTCATTCTCCACTCTAGTAGTTCCTAATTGGCCTCAATGGAACTTTATCGCTGTAAAAATGTTACAATGGCAACGGCGTTTGACTGAACAAATACACATCCCATGTAGCTGCTGCAAGCAGGCTTCTTGGCTGACAAAATCAGAATTATGCCATCAGTGAATGTCTGTTACAAGCTAACATAGCTCTGTAAGGTTAATATGTTCCTATGTGTGCATACAGTGGAGCTGAAGAGGAGTACCTAATGCTTCTTTCAAATGGTGGTCTAAAATAAAGTCTTTTGTCTGAAATGATCCTTTTAATAAATATACTGTTTAAACAAATAATGGGTTCATTCATGTCTTACAATAAGCATAAGGCAAGAGGAGGTGAGAGGTTTTTTCAATGACACACAGTTTGTAATATATTGTCTACAACTGTTATCACCTATATAACAAATATTATTCAAGATTTAACACAGCAAATTAACCAAAATTAAATTATATTTGGCTGTTACTAATAGATCAAGAAATTAAACTTTCTTTTAGAAGAGCATTGTTTCTCAGTGTTCTAAATGCTGCCATGGCAGTAGACATTCACCTCAAATTCCCATGTATTTAGAGAAAATATAGGATGTGAACACTATATAGATTTATCTTTGCATCCCTACTTTGCATCAGAACTACTTCTGTAGCTCTGGCTTTGTATCATCAGCAATTTGAATTATTACTGAAGAAAAACTGTACACTTTGCTTACAAAATATGGGCTTCGTACATTCCTTCATAAAGATTTCACACAGCTTTGTAATTTAAACTTTGTCTTTCTGTTATCATTTTGACTGTATCAACATTGTATTATGTTAACTAAAACCAGCAGTTCCAAGCCAGGATCTTAACATTTTGTTTATATTGTAATGGGAATTTCTTGGTTTGTGCCTCTTTCTTGTATGTATTTTGGCAGGTTGCAGATTCATTTGCAAAAATAGTTAAGAATTGTATGAATGCACATAAGTAATGGGTGAAGTGATGATGATGAGAATTAGTGTTACCTTTGGAAATACATTGTATTTTTAATTAAACAGCACATACAGTAGAAGTAGATGAAATATTTTTAGAAGCATCTACACAGCACATTTAATTAATTACCTCAGAAAAAAAAATAGAAGAAAAAGAAGAAGA
>JANHFX010009563.1:0-15073 GCA_027560015.1 Chloroceryle amazona
GAGACCTACTTCCCTCAAAAATGGCGACTGCTGTCATTTTAGATGTGAGCCACAACACATACAGTTTGTTTTTTTTCTCTTTCTGAGACTTAAGGAGGGAAAAGCACAGCGTACAGGGTGGAAAAAGAGTGCACAGGGAGGGAAAAGCACAGCGTACAGGGAGGAAAAACAGTGCACAGGGAGGGAAAAGCACAGCGTACAGAGAGGGACACTTGCAGTAATGTGTTGGAAATATTGGCCCAGTTCTTCAGGTTTAGGAAATAGAGCTAGGTATCCACAAGCTAAATTAGAGCAACTCTAGTGCTGGTTTTAAATGAAATCTTGCTGCTTGCAGCCTCATTGATCACATGACATAACCCCAGAGCTGTTTGGATGCCCCCTTGTTTCTTCACTGCATCAGCCCTAGGCCACCTCAGGATTTGTCCTCCGCTGAGGGAGTTCTCCTGTAACACACTGAGCTGTCTGTTTCTCCCATCTGCTCCTATCTTGTACACCAGGGATTAGAATTTGTCTCGAGGAATCCCCATTTTTTTTTCATAGCTTCACACTGATTCACCATGGGACGGGGTTCAGGCATGAGGAATGTCGCAGGCTATTTCCTGCTCAGCTGTACACTGACAGCTTCCACTCATTTGTAAAAACATGACTGACATGCATCCAAGAGGATAATTTGGTCCTGTTCCTGCTATTAGACCTGCATGACTTGGTATTCCTCAGAAATAATTTTCTGGCTTTTGGAAGCCTGTTATTATCATTAAGAGACTCTGTTACTCTTTGTAGGAAGAGGGAGGGTTTTGATGAATAATTCTCCTCTCCTTATCCTCAAGCGTACTGTTCCCCTTCCAGTTGTGTCCAAACATGATGGCTGTGACACCCCCCCCCACCATCTCCTTGCTTTGTAAGGACAAGTAATTTGTAGCTGCATTCTGTCTAAGATTCTGAACAAAACAAAACAAAAAGCGTGTTGTGGTTTTTTTGACATATTTCTTCGATCCAAGCGATTCCTGTCCCCCAAATGGAAATAAAACAATGTCCAATGCTGCAAAGAAAACAGTAAAGAACAAGATATTATTTTAATGTGGTTTTTATAAAGGTATACTTACTTAGGAAATTTAGCTACAACTGATTCAGCTGGTGGTAGGAGAATGCAAGGGATGAGCCCATCTCAGTGTCCCTTCCAGTTACGTTTTCTATGATAATATGATTGGGAAGAGGATAATTATCAGCAATATCCAGTGTGAACACAGGAACAGATTTGGAGTGCTGCCTGATTACAAGGTATTTGTCTAACACTCATCGTTGTTGTATGAGAATGCTTTAATTAGAACTGAAAACATTTAGTTACATACACAGTCTGGCAAAAACTGATTGTGTGCCTGATGGTTTTTACACCGTATTAAATGCTAAGTATTCAGACTTACATGGGCACACAGTGTCATGAATTGAGGACACTGAGAAAACCTATAAATCCCTGATTTTCATTTGCAACAGAAATACCAAGAATCATAGTTAATGTGTCAGCATTGATTTTGGTGTTGAGATGACTGGAAGTATCAACCATGAAGCAGATTTCAGTGCCAGGTAAACATTTTCTCGTCAGTAAGGATGAATGATCACAAAGTGTGTTTTCTCTATTCAAAAACAGATAATCAGCTTATAATCATGAAGAGGACGAATGATCTTGATCTATTTCTACAAAGGCAGATCCTGTTCTGGCATCTGAACAGCTGAGTAGGAGGTATGTATATATTTAAAGACAAGACACCACATAGAGAGCAGATTCCTGTTTGCTTCTTACACTGGTTTATATTCAGCTCTAAATGCAGTTTGGGTTATATTTTCCAAACCAATTACTTCTTTCCATTCAGTTCATCAAAGTTACTCAAATCTGGATTTGAAAGCCGTGTTTCTATGAAGCTGACTGGAAGCAGATTCATTTGCCTAGTGTAAAGGTTAGACTCGGCACGCAGATTAAGACACCTAAATTTAGGTGTCTGCACGTAGGTGTTCCCGTGTGAGCTCACTGCTGTAGCTCCCGTCGCAGTCAGAGGAGGTACCCGTGGCTGGTTAGCTTGGCAGCACTCGAGATTTATTGACCGTTACCTGATGGTAATGGAAGCTGAGACACTGTGGTGGGTTGACCTTGGTTGGATGCCAGGAGCGGCTCTATCATTCCCTTCCTCAGCAGGACAGTGCGGGGAGAAGATAAGATGGAAAAAACCTCACGGGCCAAGACAAAGACAGTTTATTACAGCAAAACCAAAGGCCACAAGTGGAAGCAAAGGAGAACAAAAGATTTATTCTCTAATTCCCATCAGCAGGTGATGTCCAGCCACTTCCCAGGAAGTGGAACGTGTAGTGGTTGCTTCGGAAGACAAATGTCATAACAACGAATGCCCACCAGCACAGTAGCACCATCAACGCCAGGGCACAGCACAGAGCCATTATTTGTATCAAGATGTTACCAAGCTCAGTAAAATAAAGAGATAAGCAGTGCAGCCAACAAACTCTGTGACCTGTGCAGGAGCTTGCCACTTACTACTGTAGCTATAGCACAGTTAACACACAACTGCTGTCGTCTTGAGCCCCACCCCCGGTGCCAAGAAAAGGATTGTGGTGGGTTGACCCTGGCTGGATACCAGGTACCCACCAAAAGTGCTCTGTCACTCCCCTCCTCAACTGGACAGGGGAGAGAAAATATAACAAGGCTTGTGGATCGAGATAAGGACAGGGAGAGATCAGTCACCAGTTACCATCATGGGCAAAACAGACTCAATTTGGGGAAATTAGTTTATTACCAAATGAAATCAAAGTAGGATAATGAGAAATAAAAACTAAATATTACAACACCTTCCCTCACCTCTCCCTTCTTCCTGCGCTTAACTTTGTTCCCAATTTCTCTACCTACTCCCACTCAGTAGCAAAGGGCAACGGGGAATCAGGGTTGTGGTCAGTTCATCACATGTTGTCTCTGCTGCTCCTTCCTCCTCGGGGAGAGGACTCCTCACACTCTTCCCCTGTGCCAGGCATGGGGTCCCTCCCACGGGAGACTGTCCTCCACAAACTTCTCCATTGTGAGTCCTTCCCACAGGCTGTAATTCTTCACAAACTGTTCCTGTGTGGGTCCCCTCCACATGGTCGCAAGTCCTGCCAGCAAACTTCCCTAGTGTGAGCTCTTTAGCTCCTCTCTCCACAGGTCCTGCCAGCAGCCTGCTCCAGTGTGGGCTTCCCATGGGGTCACAGCCTCCACCAGGCACATCTGCATGCTCTGGGGTGGGGTCCTCCATGTGCTCCAGGTGGATATCTGCTCCACCATTATCCTCCACGGGCTGTAGGGGGACAGGCTGCTTCACCATGGTCTTCACCATGGGTTGCAGTGGAATCTCTGCTCTAGTGCCTGGAGCAGCTCCTCCCCTTCCTTCTTCACTGACCTTGGTGCCCAAAGAGTTGTTTCTCTCACACATTCTCCCTTCTCTCCCTGCTGCAGTTTCTGCTGCACAGCAGTTTTTTCCCCTTCTTAAATATGTTATCACAGAGGTGCTACCGCCACTGACTGGCTCAGCCTTCTCCAGTGGCAGGTCCATCCTGGAGCTGGTGGCACTGGCTCTATCCGACATAGGGAAGACTTCTAGCAGATTCTCACAGAAGGCACCCCTGTAGCTTCTACACCCACGCCAAAACCTTGACACATCAACTCAGTACAGACACCTAACTCGCATCCTGAAGACAGGCATTGTTAGGTGTCTCAAACTGCAAACTGAACCCGATCTCAGGCATTTTATATAAAATAGCCATCTAAAGCTGAACAAATACTTCCTGGGTCATTGCCCAGCGTAATCAATGAAGAGCTGGTCAGGGCAGCTTAGGGTGTGATGCATCCAGTCAGCTGTGGCTGTTTTATAAAGAGCTAAATCATGCGCTGATCTCCTTTGTCTAGCCCTCCAGCAACCAGAAGGGGAACCCAGACACCTAGTTTACATATAGGCACATACATTTTAGACATCTAAGGCTAAGTGAGATTAATCCTGTGCGATAAGGGTGGGAGTTCACCACCAATCCCTTCTTCTTCCCATGGGAAGGATTTGGGGGGTGGCTGATGCAGGACACAGCATGGTTATGGTTTTGTATCGCAACGCAGATGTCGCAGAACAACATTATCCAAGAAGAGGCTGATGCAGCTTGTGTGACAGATTTTCATGATTGTATGGGAACTCTGGGATGTATTTTAAGTGGCAAATTGTGTGTCATTGAATTAATTGATACAGTGGATATGTTGGCTTCACCAGAGGATATTTCTAAATTCTTTGTACCAACTATTTTTAGTTGAGAGACAGCACAATGAGCTTACTCCATTTTCTGCATTTCCCCAAGTATAGATTTCACCCTTTATCTTAACTGGAGTGGGAGCAGCACACTGGATTTTCCATCCCCTCCTCTGCTTCTATTTAAAATTAAACTATGGGTCAAACCCTTGTCTGGAAAGAGTGTATACAGACCAGGATCTGCCTTGTATAAAAAAGTTACAAAAACAGGATGTGTTTTATTTGACTTAATGGTCAGGGGTCATTTTCATTTAAGACCCATTTTTTCTCATGCTTTTCAAATATATTTTGTTTCTTACATGGCAGCAAAAATAAAATGCATTTTTCTCAGCATTTTTCCAAAGGATCTCTAGGCACTTTATTGGCAGTAATTTGCTAAATCTTGCAGCCTCCCTATCTAGTGAATATATCACTGATTGCCTTATCTGCTTTCACAGCTTTCAGGCTTGTTTTCCTCCAGAGGGAGGGAAGACCCTGGGTGCTTTCCAATCTATAATTACTAAGAGGACAGAAAAAACATATATTTTTATGTGCAACTTATTATTTTATGTTACTTGTGTTTTATTTTGTCTTCCCAAACTGAAAAGTTGGGAATGTGTTCTTGCTTTCCTACCCGGGCATGCTATACTTGGCCCTTGTTTTTAACTACTCCCCTGTGAGCCTCCGGTTTGCCCTGTTCCATTCATTCCCTCTGGAAGGGTTTTCAAGTTTTGAAAGTTCACCTCAGGAAGATTTCATAATAAGAACTTAAGGAAAATAATATAATCTTGCTTTAAAACACTTCCTTCCTCTGTTTTGCTGAGGAATTGTAACAATTCACAATACCATCTGGCCAGCAACTGGTACAGAACTCTGTTTTAAATGCATTTGTTTCTTTTGGTTGTAGAGCACATGAGACGAGGATTCCCTAACTGCTGTTCTGTGACCAGACCATCAGACTACAACACGAGGTCAAAATGTGCCCAAATATTTGGAACTGGGCTAGGAGTAGCCTTGTCAAATGATCTGTGGTCTTACAGTGAATTAGAATGCGCGTCCCGTGGTGGAGGGCAAAATGCAGGTCTGAATTTTGCAGCTTCATCTATTTTCTAGAATCAAGAGAAAAATCTGAAGAGATACCAAATCTTCTTCTTAAGGTGACTTTTCTGAATCCAGTTTTGATGTAACTCAGCATAATGGAAATATAGCTGGATAAGAAGTTTTTATGAGCTTTCTACAATCCTGGCTTTGAGGAATCTTGCAGAACAGTTTGGGAAGTCAGGTGGTGCTCTAGACCCAAGTCTAGGAAGGACAGCCTCCATTCCAAAACCCCAGTGACAAACTAGGCACAGTCCACACTTGGGATGCAACTTGAGTTTGGGAGTGTTGGTGGTAATGTGGAGGGGAAGTACTGCTCCTGAGCCTCTCACCAGATCATTTTGAGCACTTAATGCATGAGGTGAATGAAGTTACGGGGCTTTCTAGGTCCTCTCTCCAAGCAGATTTGGAGCACATGTGAATTATCAGATTTTTAATACAGAATTTGGGGTCTGATTCAATGTGGAGCCTAAAGTAGTGCAACTTCAGGGAAACTACCTCTCCTTATCCTACAGCTAAATGGAATTTAATTCACTTGTGTGTTTTTGAAAAGCCTGTGAAAATGAATTACTCAAAACAATCTCTAGAGTTTCTGGATGTCCTGACAGCCCTCACATAAAGGGAATGTTATGGTGTAAATGTACAGACCATGTAGCAACAGAGATTCACTGTCTGTCCCATGAGCAGATGTTAATCTTCAGTGTCAGTGCTGCTCCAGCCACAACATCGCTGACCGATGTCATGTTTGGTGTTGATTTTTTGATACAGATCTTTTGCTCGCCAGCTTTTTCATATAAGCCATGGACAATAATAAAGAGGCAAAGGCTTCACATTAATGACATAGAGGGTAAAGTTCTTATAATTTATTTTTAGTTCACCAAACCATTTTAGTCCTCAGATTTAGATGCTTAAAAGCAAACGTTGCTGTATAGCCAAACCCATGGTATTTTCTCACATGCTGCCTCATTTACACACGCTCATGTAAATTCCATGTGAACTGCAGCATATTGTAAAGCTGTGTCGTATTCTTTTAATTTTTACACTGAAGGATTTCAAATGGAACCTAACATAATTAGATTACATGTAATCTCTTCCCATTTTGATCCTATTCTCAAGAGTGTTTGCAAAGAAGCTTACTTGAGTCTTAAATGCACAACTTTAAATCACGCTGACGGTGATGAAGAAGCGAAGCACACTCAGGAAAACATACCGAGGCGCAGGACAAAGCCTCGTGACTTTATCAAGTGAAATAGGTTTCTCCATTGGCAGCATCTGCTTTAAAATCCTCAACACACAATTTTTAAACTTCTGCACAAAATCCATAAAAAGTTGATTCAGAATCTTTCCTTATCCATTTCTCTCCTGACCAAACACAAACCCTTATTAATATCTGCTCGTAACAGGGTTCCCAAAGAGATGGTACAGTTTCTATTGAGGTGTCAGCCTTTGAGATAAACTGCAGTTTACAAACATTTTCAAACAGCCATCACCTTCCTGGTAGTATATTAAAAGAGATTATGTGTTGCCAGAGACGGCAAGGCTTGTCAGGTCAGGACAAAACAACATTTTAAGCCGATTGGCTCATATATCTCAAGGTGTGTGTGTCCTTGCACAAATTCACTTTCTCCTCAACCCAGTATTTAAGAAAATCCACCTTTCACGATGTTGATCGATCTGAAGCGTGGTCAGATTGAATCCTGCTTATTATTTTGAGGTTAGGGAAGGAGAGAAAACTCCAGATGTGATAATAGTTTATTGGATAGAAGGAGACTTTGAGGAAGAAAGCCTATTATTGGGTGGTTGGTGCCTCACCTTTCAGAAAGCTGTTCTTTGCATTAAAATTTTGTGACAGGACAAAGCATGTTTACACTCCAGAGGTATTTGCTAAATGTTTGGGAAGATTCACACCGCTTTAGAGCCTAACCCTGGCTTTGTTTGCCATAGGTAAGGGCTGCCTTTATTAACAGTGGTGGCTGTCGCCAGGATCCCCTGGCTTCCTCACAGGATGAAATTGGGTAACTGGTTCCTAGTAAGAACTGGTGTACTCAGCAGCCTCATCGGTATCTGTGAGCACATCTTCATCATCCAGGAATGTGAATTACCTCCCAGTCCCCATATCTGGGCAGTCTTACTGCCAGTTGTGTGATGGCCCTACTGTGGGAAACGAAGTCAGTTGCTTACTGGTGTGAAACAGCGTGAGAGAGCTTGGCCACCCTCTCATTGGCTTGTTTCACTCTACGGTTGCCATATGGGCTTGGTTAGGGAAAAGATAACTGAATAGGACTGCTACTTCCCTGGCAAGCTAATTCTACAGTTAAGGCTTCGTAGGAAACCTTCACGCTGCTTTACCCTGAACAGGAGGCTGACCAAACACAGATGGCTCAAAGCAGAGGAGGAAGTACGTGTGTAAAAGCCCAACTTGCACCCCCCATTTTGTGTTGTGCCATAGAAATTCTACATGAAGCGGAGCCGGGAGAAGACTCTAAATACCACACTGTTGGAAAAGAAGTGATTTTGATGTTCCACAAAGAGCTGTACCTGAACGAACTGAATATATTTCTTCTCCATCAGTCATTTACGCTTCTCTGTCTGCTTGTTGCAGCAGCAAATGGAAATGGTCATAAAGCTTTAACTTTTGCACTACATTAGACAAGTAATTACACCTTTTGCAGGACACACTATTAGAGCACAGAGCATCTATGCATTTTATTATAGGCTCCCATTTTCATTTGCTTTAACTTCATGAAAATGTATCCCTTTGAGGTCTTAAAATTTGTTGGTACCTAAGAAATGATTCAATTTCTGTTAACTTTGAGTTACCTCTGACATTCTGACGGTTACGGGTAAGTGATAATAGACTTTAATAGTGATTGTGCTCTGAAAATGGACTCTATAAAATACTGTCATGAGATTCCAGGTTCTTTGTCTTACTTTAACTCTCCATCGGATCTTCAGAGTTTACAGAAATGTATCTTCCAACTACTGTCCTGGAAGGCCACACTACAGCACACAAAAGCTGACACTAATGTTTTGTTTTGTTACGCATCACTGACAATAAGGCTTAATCTTCTGTCTTCTTATCTGTTCCTTTTCTTTCTACGTTCTACTTTTCCTTGGTTTGAAAGCTGTATGATATGATTATAGCTTTTCTCTCTCTTTCATCAAATCCCTTCTCCTTCTGCTGTGGGAGCAGGATGAAATCCGGTTAACATGAATCTAAAATTCAGATTCAGGAAAACATCCCAGTGTTGTATTTTAAACCCATCACATGCTTCAGTTTTGATAGAGCCACACGTGCCTTCTCCAGTCAGACTTTCTAACTTCTGTATTTTCTACGCATCACCATCTTGCGTTATCCCTCTAGTCAATGTAGAAGGGGATCTGTGGGAAGATAGCTGACATGGAATATAAAGGTAAGTGACACATTTCTGGTATTGTGCTGTTTCTTAATTAATTGAAAAACTGCTTGGTATTAAGGAAATGTTTTAAAAAATGGGTTTGTACTGTATGAGCAAGCACATCAAACTTTGTTCTCTGTGCACTTTTCATAGATAAAAGAATACTGAAAGCTAAATCAACACTTAGAGAGAGAAAGAAATGACAGAAAACTGAAGTAATGGAGAGAATAAGACGGAGGTGAATGGAAAAAGGCAAGAAAATGCTAGAGGAGACAGAAAATTCAGGAAAAAAGGAAGGAGGTGAAGAAAATGTCTTGACAGAGGGGACAGAAATAGTCCCTTTCATCAGGCAGCGACAGCAAGTGCTGCCTACATTCAAATCTGATTCCCATGGCAGGAGCCACCAAAAGCAGGAAGGGAGGCCTGACTCAGAGAAACCTGAACCTCAGCGAAGCATGGGAGCCTGCAGACAATGGGACTGAGTGAGTGCAAGCGAACAATCAGAACTCAAAGGAAGAGAAAACAGTCTTTTAGGCAGCCAGAAAAATGACATCACCAGTCAGTAATGAAGGGCAAACCCTCCTGCTCTGAGTCCTGCTCCCACCCCAGGAGCTTTTAGCGCATCTCCTCCTCAGTACAATGCAGTGTTTTAGCACTGGGCTGGTGCCGCCATGCGCCTCCAGGCAAACCTCTGCCTAAAGCATCCGTTCTGCAGAACCTGCTGACGCTAAAGCTCCTGGAGATGTCTACGACGTGATCAGGCAAGTGACGGGCTGAAAGTAACACCTGAAACACAGTCACCCACAACTTTCATTTGGGGGAAAATAAACAAAAGCAAACCCGGCAGGTGGTAGAGCAGCTGAGAACATTTAATCTGATAAAGTATTCATGTACTTCATGATACTGGGAGGAACAGCCAGCTGCCACCTATTGTTCGTAGCCCTATAAACACTTCATATCAAATCAGACATCTTGAGTGGTATCTTTTGCAATGATTAGAGCAGGCTTTAAAAGTGACAAGCCTCAGAGGTTGAGCAAGCAATTGTTTGAATTTAAGACTAATAGACAGGTTTGGTTTTGATCAGATACCTGCAAGATCTTTGGAGCCACTTGCTCTCGGGGTACATGCCTGTGCATAAATGGTTTGCATTTTGAGTGACACGGAAAAAAACCCACATTAGCTCACGTGCCTTAAAAACAGTCTGCAAGCCACGTAGAAATGCCATATGCCACAGAAAATATGTTGAAATCCTACATAGCACAGAAGCTAAGCCAAACATATAGCGCAAACACTATTTGAAAAGGAACAGTCCAAAAACAGTTTAAAAAGCTATTTTAGGACCAATAAACTTCTGGTAAGTGCTGCCTTTTCAATTCACAGAATGCATACCTTTGTAAAGTCAAAAGTCAAGCTCTTCAGGGCACCAGCTGTGTCCTTAGGTGAATTTATAGGTCTAGCCCAATGGGCTGCCACCACAGCAAGGAGCTCCAAAACTCCCATGAACCTCCAGTCTACAACCAATTCAAAGCCTGGGGTTTGATTTTCAAAGCTGCCGTTATTCAGAAACCTTGCTCTGTCGGGGGTGCAGCTCCACCAATGACTGGCTGAGGCAGCTGACAGCAAAAGCTGCATGCACCAGTTTGCACAGAGCCCTGCGGAGCTGAGTGTGCTCTGAAGGCTTGGGAAGCCCAGGAAGGAAGAAAGAAGCTCAAGAAGGAATCTTGAGTGGTCATCAAAGTCATACCCTTGTCCCACTGCAAGACTCAATTCTCAGAGGCTTTATTCAGCCAGGAATCAACCAATCAACACAGTGAAGGCAGACTGTAAGCCGAACTTGAAGACAGAAAAATTTATTTCCATGAGACGTTGCAGTTGGCTCATATAATGCTGCACATGTGCTTTGTGTTCTGCTTCATTTTTTAAAATGCTTTTTTATTGAAGAGAATGGGTTTCATAAGCTTCATAACTAAAACAAAACCCCAAAGGGCAAAGCACATGGAGTAATAATTGCTGATGAAATCTCATAGTTTTTGCCACATGAATTGTTGTGTTCCTTTGAAGCCCAGTAGGAAGGGTTGCAATGTTGCAGGGAACAGGATGCTTGAGAAATAAATATTATAAATATTCTGTTCTTTTGACTCTGGCTTTGTAATATTGCTGCCAGATAATGGCAGTGGCCATGCTGAGTGCTCAGCATCCTGATGTGGTACATCCGAAGTGCGGCGTTGACAGGATGTAGAGTTAGTTTGTAAGGTGTTCGGTATCTTCACTGCTATGGCTCCAAGTCACAGCTGGAGGAGGCTACAAGAGCTGAACTTGAACACAGACCAGGACATCTTCTGAGGCAACTGGTGAACGTTCCCTTAACAGCTATTACCAGTTCAGGATGTGATTTAATGACAAGGTCTAGCCTGCAGCATAATGTGATGACCAGCAGAAATCCAAGCGTGCCTTACATCTCTCCGGTCCAAGTTCACACTCGGTGAGCAAGCTGCAGCTTTCCTGTTAAGAGAGAAGAGGGACTTGACATAGGCAAGTTTTCTACTGTGTAACCCACACTGCTCATCCTACTCACACTGGGGTGAAAGAATTGAGAGCAGCCTTGTGGAGAAGGACCTGGGGACACTGGTGGATGAAAGGCTGGACATGAGCCGGCAATGTGCAATGAACCCCGCTGCTGTGAGGACAGGCTGAGAGTTGGGGTTGTTCAGTCTGGAGAAGGGAAGGCTCTGGGGAGACCTTACTGCAGCTTTCCAGTACTTAAAGGGGCCTGTAAGGAAGATGGGGACAATCTCTTTATAAGAGCCTGTTGCGACAGGACAAGGGGTGATAGTTTTAAACTAAAAGAGGGAGATTCAGACTAGATCTAAGGAAGCAGTTTTTTACAATAAAGGTGGTGAGACACTGGCCTGGGTTAACCAGAGAGGTGGTCAATGCCCCATCCCTGGAGACATTCCAGGTGAGGTTGGTGAGGGCTCTGAGCAACCTGTTCCAGTCACAGATGTCCCTGCTCCCTGTAAGGAGCTTGGACTAGAGGATTTTTAAAGGTCCCTTTGAACCCAAAGCATTCTGTGCTTCTATTCTATGTTACCTACATGACATGGAAGGTAAATCAGCATGTTGGGGAGGGTAGGAAGGCTCTTCAGAGGGACATATGGGCTGATGAAAGATAGAGAAAAGCTATAATCAAATCATATGGGCTTCAACGAGGCCAAGTGCCGAATACTGCACTTGGGTCACAACAACCCCCTGCAATGCTACAGGCTCAGGGAAGAGTGGCTGGAAAGTGCCCAGCAGGAAGGGACCTCGGAGTGCTGGTGGACACTCGGCTGAACATAAGCCTGCAGTGTGACCAGGTGGCCAAGAAAGCCAACAGCAACCTGGCCTGTGTCAGAAATAGTGTGGCCAGCAGGACTGGGGAGGTGATTGTCCCTCTGTACTCAGCACTGGTGAAGCTGCATCTCAAGTGCTGGGTTCAGTTCTGGGCACCTCAATACAAGAAGGACATCGAGGTGCTGGAGTGGGTCCAGAGAAGGGCAATGAAGCTGGTGAAGGGTCTGGAGAACAAGTCTGGTGAGGAGCAGCTGAGGGAACTGGGGCTGTTTAGTCTGAGGAAGAGGCTCAGGAGAGACCTTCTCACTCTCTACAACTGCCTGAAAGGAGATTGTAGAGAGGTAGGCGCTGGTCTCTTCTCACAAGTAACTAGTGACAGAAGAAGGGGCAATGGGCTGAAGCTGCACCAGGGGAAGTTTAAACTGGATATTAGGAAAATTTTTTTCACTGAAAAGGTTGTCAGGTATTGGAACCGGCTGCCCAGGGACGTGGTTGTGTCACCATCCCTGGAGGTGTTTAAAAGCCATGTAGATGTGGTGCTTGGGGGTATGGCTTAGTGGTGGACTTGGTAGAGTAGGGATAATGGTTGGACTCGATCTTAGAGGTCTTTTCCAACCTAGGTGATTCTGTGATTCTGTGATATGAAGCCAAGCAGTACAGGGCCGGTAGGCAGGCTACATAAAGAACTAGTTTTGAGGGTAGAGTAGATACAACAGTGGTCAAAGCCCAGCAAGAAGCATGCTGAGATGTGCCTGCTTCCCCGGGCACGCTCCTGCAAAGAGAGCAGAGACACAGGCAATGTCTCTTCTATGTCCTCATGATGCCACACACAGCTTTAGGCATGATAAATAACAACATTTTCATGTTATACTTTATCAGACTAAGGACTGTAATAAAAAATGAGGTGTCGGTAGGAATGATATTGCGGGATTTGTACGTGGGAGTAGTGATAAAACAAGTATGGTATCACCGTCAGCCACTTGGGAAGCTGTGAGTTGAGAACTGCTCCACATCCCAGTTATAGTAGTGCAACGGGAAACAACGAGCAGATGGGGAAACGATGACGATGATATATGGTTTGGGAACATACGAGATAGAGGCGAGGTGGTTCAGATGAAGCAGAGGGCTCCCTGTGGGGGACATTTATCTCAACTAATTAGCCATTTTGGGAGGAAACAAATCCCGAGCTGGAAGAGGGCTAAGTATGCTTTTGTACTCCAACACCTTCTCAAACTTTTAAAGACAATTAAGACTTGAAATTGGAAGGAGTCAGATCTGACCACAGCATTCCCCTTGGGATTTAGGGGATACTGACAGGCTAGTTAATCACAATTACTTTCTGAAATGTACTGCAAAGCAATAAATAATTTCTGTTTTCTGCTACACTTCCCCTGTGCAAGGAGAGGAAACATTTAGGCAAAAGCGATCCGAGCCGCTGTGCCCGACTGCCGTTGGCCATCTTCTCCTGTGTGAAATGAATGTCACAGGCAGGTTTCCTAGGTCCTCAGAGGCGACGGGATCTGCTGGCATGGCCACTTCCATTGTCAGGGATGGTATTTCCAGTTTTTCCAGGAGTAACACTATTCAGGCTATTTTTCATCTAAAATGAGAGACAACTCTGAGGACAGGAAGCCGATTAAAAATGGAAATATCCATGGAGAAGATTTACTGATCTTCGGCTAAGCAGTCAGTAATTACTCAACTCATCTAATTTACACTGGAGTAACAGAGCAGCACTTTACAAACTGTCACAGAACATCCTTGTATTGCAAGATTTAGTAAAAATATCGGAAGTAGAGAGCCCTACAATTCATAGTGCAAGTTGTCTGGAACTGCTTATTTTACAGAGTTTATCTTTAGTAGATTCTGCTTAAATTCCTTGGTTACTGTTTGAAAAGTATTTAAATACCATTATTACACAAACACAGGATTGTTTAAAACACTCAACATTTACTGAACATTGCTCTCTGTCTCATTATTGGATGTCTTTTAGTAGTTCATGTTAACTACTGTTTATTTTAATCTTGCTTCTAATGTTACATCATGTATCATTGCTACTTCAAACTCCCTCTTAACCACAATGGTTTGTTTTTTAAACCAAAGTCTCTTCTGGTCGTGACACCGCTGTGGCATTTGAGATGTCCAATAGTCTCAAGCAGCTGTTTGTCACATTTCTATGCCTTCTCCTTTCCACTTTCGTTTGTAACTTGGTTTACTGCCCCATGCAAAGCACAGGGATGCATATGCAGAAGTCATTTGCACAGAGGGAGTGGGAGCGCTCTGCTTAGCGAAGAGGTAGAGCCGGGATCAAAGCCGTCCCTCTTGTGATGCGTGCAGGACGCCAGGAAAGTAACCCGGCCTATCCTGTCCTATGTATTTTCACGGCCACGCCTGGTAAATTCACCTATAAAAGCTGTAATTCAACTCTCCAATAACCAGTGCTGGTGGCTTGCCAGAGAAAACAACAAAAAAAGCAGAATGGAGTTTTCGAAATGTGTGTCTTGGTAGTTGATGTGGCACAGCCCAGGGGCCAAGATAAATCTGGCGGGCACAAGGCCTGTTTTGTGCTTCTCCTTTTCTTCCCCCCCCCCGGGATGCCTGCTCCTGCCAGGTGCCTCAGTGCCTGAGCGTGGGCTCAGCCTGCGGCTCCCGGGCAACCGGCTGGGCAGATGCCTGAGCTGGGTGTTGGCAGGAGCAGGGCTTAGCCCCGGGGCCAAACGTCTGAGTCTCGCCGGGCACTCGTCCCTAGGGCTGCCAGCGCAGCTCCAGCCTCGGCTAGGGACGGCTGCCCGCGCAGCCAGGGCCCGGGTCCCCTCTGCGTGGCCGAAGCCTCGTTACGAGCCCAAGATGGCGGCAGCGGCGGGAGCAGAGAGTGCGGCGGGGTCAGACACCTCCGCGCCTCGTTGTGAGTGCAAGATGGCGGCGGCGGGTCAGCCCTGTGG
>JANHFX010009564.1:0-19198 GCA_027560015.1 Chloroceryle amazona
GGTAGGTGAGCGGAGCTCAGCTCCGGGTCTCCGGCCGTGGTGCCATCGCCGTCCCGCTGGTGGCAGTGGCCGGGTAGCGCCGGTAGCCGCCGTGGGTGCCTCCTGCCGGGCCTGGGGTGACCAGTAGGAGAAAGCATTGGGAGGCTTTTGCGTGGTGACTATTGTGTTTTTTTGTTTGGTTGGTTGGTTTCGTGTTTTGGTGGTTGCTTGTTTGGTTTTTTTTTATGTTTGTGTGGGTTTTGGTTTGGTTAGTTGTGGGGTGTTTTTTTTCTGTTTTGGTTTGGGGTTTTGTTGTTGTTTTTTGTTTGTTTGTTTGTTTTTGTTTTGTTTTGTTAATTCTGAGGGTTGTGTGATTTTGAAAGTCTGAAGAGCATAGCGACCAGCGGAGAAGATAGGGAGAATGTTGTCGCTCAATGAAATTTCACTTCAGACCGAAGCAAAAAAACTTGTTTGGCTTGGGTTTGGTTTGTGGATGTGTTTTTGTTTTTTTTTGGTGGTGGTGGTGTTGCTTTTTGCTTGTTTGTTTTTTAAGAGAAGGTAGGGGATGGACAAAATCTTAAACTCAAAATTGACTGCTTGTAAGGCTGCACTTCTATCTCTTCTGAGATAGAAGCTGACAAAAAGCTGAATGCATTTTAAAAATAGTTTAACTTTGTGATAGAAACCAAGGGGTAGAAATGCTGAAGCTTTACAATGGCAATCTTCCTTCTCCTTCTTTGAAGGTATGTGGTTTTGAAGAATTGTGCCATTTTTCCTTTGCTGTACTGGCTCTGGGGCATCCGTGTTGACAACCAGGAGAACTGTGTAAGTTTATCCAAGTTAAAGTATTCCGTGGCAAATAAGTTGTTTTTATAAATTCAGCATCCACCTAGAAAATCTGTACAAACTTTGGTTATACAGAGCATAGCTCCCCTTGTCTAACCTCTCCTGCTACCAGTGGAGTTATGCTTGTGCTACAGCCACGACTCAACATTTCTTATGTATAGTTGCTGATCTATGCCAGGAGCGTGCTGACCTTATCTGAGGGGATTATTCCTCTGCTGAGGAGCTGCTGCAGTCCCTTTTAGCCCTATGCCAGATACCATTTAGTGGGCTGTAACCTGACCATAAGGGTCACTTAGTGTTCTATGTGCTTGCTGGCATGGTGGAGGAGTGAACTGATCTCTTGTTGGCACGGTCCCAGGATGCACTTAGTTTGGTGTGTACTTGGTTATGGCTTTTGACTTTTTCAGGGAGGTTAGAAGTATTTTACATCAATGAAAATTCAGACTGTATTTCTGAGCAAGAATTGAAACTCCAGTAGCTTGCACAGATGCCAAGTAATGAAATACAGAGCACTTTTTGAAGAGCTACTTTATTTTTGGACACCAATATATAAGTTGCAGAGAGATTATACGGTTGGAAATACTCTTTTGGGTCCCACTAAGTTAAGAAGGCATGTATATGGAGTTGAACAGAATTAGGTTTTGTAGCAGTGTCATCTAATGTCCTAAAAAGCAAACTTGCTGATATCTTGAAGTGTGACCCTGAGTCCCCCTATCTGTTAGCTACAAAGCAGGCTCTCTGGAAGATTAAGAATATGTGGTTCTTTGGCAGAGCAGAGTATAGATGACTAAATGCAGTTTATTGAAATACAGCACCAAAGAAAGGTGTTGTGGAATATCTAGAAATGGTTTTCAGAAGATGATTTGTATGCTCATGTTGCTAGGCCCAGAGGCTTGGAAAAGGTTAATCCACATCCATAGGGATGCTGGAAAAGGAGGTTTAGGGGAAAGACCAAGGCGCATATATGTGTTCATGTAGTATAGGTGTTCTGGAAAACATTATTCGGATTTGCAACTTGCCTGTTTAGATATTGTGCTTTCTCCTCTCAGTCCCAACAAAATGCTCTGCGATTTTGACTTTTATGATGCATCAGTTGTTGGAAAGCTCTGGTGGGTAGCTGAGGCTCTCTTCACCTGGTTTATTCTGTCTAAGTAGTAATGCAACTGTGACATTGTCAAAGTAATAACCTGCATCTTACTTGCTGCAGATGCCACATCAGGTGGTGCAGAAAGCTGTCTGTGCTATGAGGAAGACTACAGATGCTTTGGAATGGAGAACAGAAAGGACCTTCCACTTAGGAAGGTGGCTCAAACACTACTCCAATGTACAGTAGCTTTCACAGAAATAATTATAGCCATATACTTGTATTAAAGCAGCAAAAACAAGGATGAGATTTTAACTGACAACAGAGACAACTGATTTGAAATAATAACCCTTATGAAAGAAAAGAAGTTCCCCTAAAAAAAAATAACTACTCACACTCTACAGACAGCAGTAATGACTTGTTGCTGGAGGTTTAATTCTGTGTAGCATGTTGCTCCCGCTTTCTTTCAGTTGCTTTTTGTATAATGGATGTGACTACTCTCATCTGAATTCTTTGCAGCATGAAATACATATATTCTTTCCTGTGCTCAGGTCTCTAGAGCCATTCTTGATGCAGTGATAGGTGGTGTATTTCTTGTCCAGTCTATGTCATTGTGAAAGATGAAGGATGAGTCCCTTCCCTTGTGGGCAGTGATGACTGTCTCTCCTTTGGGAGTAATGACATGGGGAAGCTACCACTGCTACTCAGGGAATTGTCACCTCAAACCAGCTCTCTGCTGACTATATGATGTAAACACAGTTTATTAAGCCACATGATTAAAAGCTTTTACAGCTCATAAAGGAGGAAAGCTCATAAGAAGGTAATAAGAAACAAAAAAAGTGTTTAATTTCCCACCAGTTTTCCCAAGATTGTGCTGCTTCTGAAATGTAAATCAGAAGAGATTTGTATACAAACTGGTCTTAAAAGACTTATTTGGATTAAGCTATAAAATAAGTACTTACATGAGATTTTCTTAAAGAGCATGGCATAAGTATTTAAATTGATATTTGTGCAATTTCTTTTAGTGTACACGTCTTAAAGTTGCATAGAAACCTCTTGCTTTATTAACAGCACTGTGTAGTAGACACTCAGAATAAGCGCTGAATACAAAATGTTTGGAGGGTTGTTTTGCTTATTGTCTTGTAAAAGTTATAGGAATAACATGAAATGCTTCTTCCTTTTGAAGTGTAGCTGAGAGCATGTGAATATCTAGAAGAAAAAGCAGAGAGGGACTCCTACCTCTGCAACAGAAATTTCTTTATTTCATTTGAAGCTCTGCTTTAAACCAGTGTGGATCTATATGGGGTACAAAAAAGCAATGTATGTACAGGTGTTGTATTGTTCTTTCCAGGTCCTGAATCATGCCTGTTGTTTTGATCCTAATTATTTGGGGCTCTTTCCCAAAATTTTGATAAGCATTATCTCATCAAAATAACATGTTAAGTGGAAATACTCTAGCTCTTAGTAAATCTTTGTAATTACAGACACAGGACCAAATTTTGAATTGGGGAAAGACCAATATAGTGAGTGGTTCATGTCTGTAGTTGGGATTCAGGAGCCCCAAATTAAGACCAGGAGCCAAACAAGTTTCATAAGAGTTTTAGTTGTTACTCCTGCATTTCAGTGAAAAAAATGTTTCAAGAAGGAAATAAATGCATGCTGTTTATGTATTAGATACTGTGTATAAATACCGATGGCAATGGCAGAAAGAATAGTTTTCATCTTCCTATACTTTGTTAGCAGCATTCGGATTTCAGGATGGTCATTATCTCAGTGATTTGATCTTGAGAGACAGTGGTTATGAATAGGGGCAGGGATAGAACTCTCCTGTGGGGAAGGAAACCTCTTCTTGATGGAAGCTCATGACTCCCATCAACTTCAAAGGAGAAGGATTTCGCACGAGGCAACCTGAATTCATCTGAAATCCACTGTTGGGCAGTCTGGAAAAGTAATTTTTTAAAGTTGTTTTTTTAAATTTATTTTAAAGTTTTAATAAGGACGAGAGAGTGAGAGCAAATTGTGACTAACATAAAGAAAAGAGGAAGTTGACAACAAAGTTTGTTGCTAAATCTGTGCTTATTACGGAAGCCAATTTTTGTGACAGCTGATGTAGGCTGAATTCAGCTGCCTTAGGTATATCTGCTTAGAATGAGAAAGGGAGTATTTCTCCTTTGGTTTATTAGAGAAACAAATACCTAAGATGTGGTTGTCAAACAGTATCTATAGCACTTTTGTGCCTGTTTAACTAGCATATTCTGTAGAGAGAAGCCAAAATTTATCATCTGTAGCACATGGTAAAGTTTTAACTTAAATATCTCATAACTGCCAGTCTCCATGTGTTGTTCATCTGTTACTAAAAAAGGGGAAAAAGCTTCATTAATAAATGCTTAGAAGTATTTTAAAACCTTTTGAAAATCAGAGACTCCATAAAAAAAAAAGTTAGAGATCTTGAATTTAATGCTTGTTCAGTATATACACAAGAAGCTTCATTTATACCCTTGATATTTAAATCTAATCTCTAAACACCAGTACCATCTCATACTCTTGACTTCAGTGTTAAACAACAGAAGATTCACCACCCCTCTAAATGTCAGGTTTACTCCTCTTTTTCTGTACTGGAGCAAACCTAAACCCTACCAGATTTATGAAGTTTGGGAAGTTTAAGGGTTTTGTTTTGTTAAGGGAGAATAAGTTCCTTCATAAAGCCACAGATGAATCCATTAAATTAATGTCTGCCTTACAAGTCATTAGGGAAAATTTGCCCTCTTCATGGATGAAATGGGAACTGGCCCAAGTGACAGATCTCAGGAAGGCTTTTAGGAGGAAAGGAGGGAGCAGGGCTGTGGCCTCAGCTGCTCTGAAGCATCTGGGGGTGCCCAGGTGCAGGCTTGGATAGTGTGAGCTTCAAAGTGGTGAAGAAACACTGTGTCAGTCTCTCAGGACCTAATAAGCTCTTGGGAGAGTGATGATTAAGACAGATAAACAGAAGCACTGTGCTGCTCATCCAAGCTTCTCTGGCTTATAATTTTGGCCCCTTGCTTACACGTCACAGTTGAGTAATAATTGCAAAGCAACAAGCATACTGAGACTGCTGTTGTGCTATTTGTGTCTTCACTGTTAAAACAAGCAAAGCTGAACCCTAGAAGTGAGCTGCGAGTTTGTAACTACTTGAGCAAGAGCAGACTTGCATCACTCTTTTCTTTATTGCTTCCCTTTCTGTTATTTTTCAGTTTCTTGTCTATGAATCACTCTGGCACAGAGGAATAAATGTGACATGGTATGGATCTCACAGCACTTTTTTAGCTGCCCTAGGCCCTAAAACTGAGTTCATAGCAAGGGTCCATCTCCCTGAATTATGTAACTCAAAGGTTACTCATTGATTTTGACATTTGGCAATAAAATATTTTGATTATTTATTAGTGGCTATTAAACCAGAAAAAGGAGGGTCTTTGTTCTAAGAGGATTTGTTTCTCCTGTTGGGAAAATACTGGGTGGGGGGATATAGAACTATGTCAGCTTCCCTCTCCCCCCCCATCTGTTTATACATTTTGAAAGGAGAGAGGTGATAAAAGTGCTGTAAACTACTTCCGTGTTTCTGAAACTGTTCAATAGTAATTTTCAGTTGACTGAGAAGTAATACTGTCCCCAGACCTAATTTCCATCTTCAATACAGTTTGAGAATTTCAAGTACATATTTATCTTGATAGAAAATATAAAGATTATTTTGATTCAGATAGTCATTAGTTTGAGAAGTGTGCCTTGGATTATCTTGTTCTTCTTGGATTGAAAGAAGCAGTTTACAGTATGTCACCAATAGCCAAGTTAATGTTATTACTGAGTTGTAATGTTACTTCCCCTGCTTTGCCTCTGGGTCTCTTTTTTTTTTTTTTTCTTTTTCCCTTGGCAATAAAGCAAACCATACATTTCAGCCACATTGCATTTTTTAAGATACAGAGCATCATATGGCAATTATGAAAAATAAACCACAAATTATCAAAGGACTGACAGGAAGAACCCATCTTCCCATTCCTGTAACTGCAGCAGAGACTGGCTTGCATCAAATACATTTTGAAAACAAGTAAGGCTAGACTGCTTTGAGACTTATACAGCATGGGGAAGAAAAATGCTGCTTTTGGTGATTTTGTTTGTTTGCTTGTTTTATTTTAGTCTCAGGTGTAAACTGGTAGTAAATTGAGTGAGCAAGGAAGTAATTAAATGCTTAGTCTTCCAAATAAAATATTTTTGTTACTCATTTTTTCAATAATTAAAGGGTGATTTAAAGTATTTTCTGTGAAATTAATATAATTTAAACACTGCAATTACTCTGCCATATGAAAACATGAGTTTCCAAGAATTTATATTTTGGGTTTATCAATTTCAAAGGTAAGACTTAAACTGTTTGTAGAATTTGGAAGCTATCACCAGAATTTGGAATCACATGAAACTATGTTTTCAGAGTACAAAATAAATTTATTCTGTTGAATTACCTTTTAAATATGTTTTCATAGGTTGCACTTCTCTGTTGCCTTGACTGGGGTGCATAAAGAAGAATGTGGCCAGCAGGTTGAGGGAGGTTCTTCTCCCCCTATACTCTGCCCTTCTGAGACCATATATGGAGTATTGTGTCCAGTTTAGCCAGTCTCCTTTTAGTGATGCCCGGTGATAGGATGAGAGGTAATGGTCACAATCTGGAACACGGGAAGCTCAACCTCAACATGAGGAAAAACTTCCCTACTGTGAGGGTGACAGGGAACAAGCTGCCCAGAGAGGTTGTGGAGTCTTCTGCTCTGAAGACTTTCAAAACCCACCTGGATATGTTTCTGTGTGATCTGCCCTGGTGATCCTGTGCTGGCAGGGGGGTTGGACTCGGTGATCTCCAGAGTTGTCTTCCAATCCCTACCATTCTATGACTGTTTAATGTGAATTGAACTCTTTCTATACATGGTGTGTCCTTGTTTCTGATGAGCTTGTTATTAATCTCAATGGATGGCATAAAAAAAGAACATACCACACTGATTGTTAGGATGTGCATCTGTTACCTATAGAAACAGCAATATAAGCTATGTCCCAGAGAACTCAGAGTTTAAGTAAACCAAAGGCTTGATTTCACTTTAGTACTGACTGTGTGAAGAGATGATTGATAATCTGTTGTTGGGTAAGTGAAGACTTATAATGCTGTCAATAATAAATGATTCTGAAAGCTCTGTTTAGGGTCAGCTCCTTGCTGTATGTTGTGGCACTGAAGCAGGTGTGGCAGTGTATGAGTGAAGTTATAACTGAGGCAGAAGAGATTAATTAGATTAAATGAAAGGACCGAAGGAGAAAAAAATAGTATATGAAAGGGAGAATGTAAACTATAGTGTTTCATTAATATTTTCTTAAAATGCTTTCCTTTGTTAGTCCCTCTTTTTGTAAACACTGGTAAAATGTCATAAAAATGTTAAATCTGTTTAATATTTTTAACAATCAACATTCATTCAAACACCAAGTTACCATGTAAGTTGCTTATTAGAAAATTAAATAGTAAAATGCAGATTCTTCACATCTGGAATAATTGAAAGCAAATGCTCAAAAGTTCTATTGCCAGTAAATTCTGAGATGGTGTTTGGCCATGGTTTTCATTAGTAAATATGACTGAAAGTGTGATCCGTGTCTTCATAAACAGCCTTTTGTGGTAGTTTGACCTTGGCTGGATGCCAGATTATCACCAAGACACTGTTACTCCCCCTCTCCTCCTCTCAGCTGGAGCAGGGGGAAGAAAATAAGATGAAATTCATAGGTTAAGATAAAGGCAGTTTAATGAAAAGCAAGGCTGTGGGCACGGAAGTAAAAAATCACAAAGATTTAATCTGTACTTCCCACCAGCAGGCGATGTCTGGCCCCTTTTCAGGAAGCAGGGCTCCAAACATGTAGAAGTTGCTCTGGAGGACAAACTGATGTTCTCCCCCACCCCTTATTTTCTAGTTTTTCTTGTTGAGCTGATGACATATGGTATGGAATATCCCTTTGGTCACCTGTATTTTCTGCTCTAGTATTATTTTATCCAAAAGTCTTTATCTGTGAGCATGGTTAATTATGTTAAGAAAGCACAGATGTCCTATAGAGAATGACTGTTATTCTGTTGCTTAATACAAGTGGTAGCTGCAAATTCTTAAGGTAATCTAAATGTAACAATGAGTCAGAGTCAAAAGATATTGTTTACTTAGTAAGTTGATTTCAAGTATTTGAATAGCTGAAGTTTGCTCATAATAACCTACTTAATGATAAAATACAGAGATAATTTGTTTTTGTAGGAACTTTTGATGTTCTTTAGCAGGAGGGTTAACAGGATGAAACAGCATGAAAGTAGAGAGATACTGGTATAGATGGCTATCCTGCCTATCAAGCTTCCTAAATAAAATACTGTAGTAATTTGCTTTCCTTTGATATAGATATCACTAGTACACACATATCGTTCTTGCACTGGTACATGTGTATAGATATCACACTCTTAAAAATAATCTGTTATTGCTAAGTAGGTTTTTCAGTTGTTAACTCAGTTTCTGTAAAGGAAAAAAAAAAAAGAAAACCAAACCAAAAGCATCACTGTTTGAAGAGCATTGATCAGTGCTATCTGTTAAAATTGCACTGAAAAACCCGAAATAGAAAAAGCTTGTGCAGTGATAGAGGTGAACTATGGGTTTAGGACAACCATATGCTGACCATGAACTTTCTTCCCACTGGAAAGGCATATATTTTATAATTTTTTTTTAACATTACAAGAGCTTGAAGATGATTATACTGAATTTGAAGACAAAACCTTGCATACTAACAAATGCCTTGCCTCAGATCTCTGTGGGAGTTCATGACTGTTCAGGGTTAGAGTCTGTGTTCAAGATCAGTACCTATACCCATGAAACTTTTTCATTTATTATTAGAAAAACAGTTTTGTGCATTGCTTAAATAGTATTTTATGACTAGGTAAGTTATTTGTGAATTGAATGCAAGTTATTTGTGAATTGAATGCCTTGGAATACTGACTAACATGTATTTCAGCTGTGAAATCAGAGTTCTTTGATTCTATTATTTTTTTAATGCTATTCTGAATGCACATTCTTTCCACAAGGTAATCCATAGCTATGGCCAGATCTAAAATATAATTCAAAGCAAAAGAGGGATTCCATGCTCACTAATATTCTGTATTTGCACTGGACTACAGAAGTGCATGGAGAATATCATGGATGGCAGGTGTGTCCAGGCTCTCAATCCAGTTTAGCATATAGTTAGTCTGGGTAGTTGGAGCATCTTTCTGCAGCAGTATATTAATCTTAACGAGGAATAACTAAAATGTAAGGTAGGGAACAAGTGATTAGAAACAGTTCTTCAAAATACAATTTAGGAACTGTTCTATGCAGAACCTGATTAAGCGATGGCACATTAATAAGAAAGAAGTATGTATATAAGATATTCAAATGGGTGATTGAGCTGAAAGGCACAAGGAGAGATCTTGCATTTTAATCACCCTCGATAAGGCCTCCAATGCAGTTTTGTGCTCATGTATGAGGGTTACGTTTCAGGAAAGGAGATCTGTTGATAGTTATTGAAGCTGAAGAAGAGAAGACAGAGAAGAGATACAAGTCTTCAAACACATTAAAGACTTCTGCATACAGGAAGGAAATAGTCTATTCTCTACATCCAGAACATGATGAACTTGAAGTGTAGAAGCTTCAAGTCTGATGATTGGGAAAAAACACTTTATGCCAAGCATGATGAATCGCTAGAATAGTTTGTGAGGGTTGGTGACAGGCTCTTCATTACTGAAATTTTTTTCAGGGAGGGTTAGAATAACATTTCTTGGAAATGGCATAGGTATAGCAGACCTTGTCTCTAGCCAGAAACACAGGATAATTACTCTAGAAGTCCCTTCTAGACATACGTTTCTATGACCTTGTATACATCACACCTAAACTGTGCCAAAATAGTGTAAATGAGTTGTGGTAAGTATTACTAATAATTAACTACAAATTTTGAGTAAATGAATTTTTTCTTAGGGTGTTTGTTTTTGGCATTGTCAGCAGTTAAGATTATCTTGCCTTTAAATCTGGCATTTACCCTGTTTCTTGACAAACTTATTTTCTCAATTAATTCAGCTAGTACAGTATGAAATCTACTCTTTCAAAAGGCAGATAACTTATAACTTCAAATACTGCAAGGAGAATGAAAGTCAGCTTATCCTCTGATAAGTCACTTCTGCTTGTCTCTTGTCTGGTACAAGAGTAGTGCTGCTACTTACAACAGTAGGCTTTTTTTTTTTTTTCCACCACTCAAAAAACCCCACAACATTGACATACAACTAAAACTTTGAATTTGTGTGAGACACCGAAGGAAAAGGCTTCTGGCTTATAAGAGAGAGTATATCTGGAAAAGGGGAAGAAAACACACAGGTTGGAAGTGTGCAGGGTAGGATTTAGAAAGTATCTAGAGTGCAGGGATTAGAAAAGACTAGTTTCATACCCTCTAGGATCTAAGCTAATCTGTCATTCTTTAGCATTCTAGAATTCATCCTTTTTTAGACCAATTTAAATGCATATTTGGAAATATGTGTTCTGTTTATCAGCACATGTGTTCTGATTTGAGTCAGAACAGAACTAATTCTGTTCAGTGATTTTACTTTTCAGCTCAGTCTCTTCTAACTAACTGCACTGCCTGAAGTTTATGGCAGATTGTCGCAGATAGTGCCTGTTTCTCGCAGTGATGGTGCTTGATGCTTAGTGTTACTAGCAATGTTCAGTGTGCAGAAAGGCTCTTGCTTATGCTTGCTCCTGTGCAGGAGCAAGGTCATTGCTAAATCTTTTGTACCTCACTGGGGGTGCAGAAAGTAAGAGGCTGCACCTGTGGGGAGGAGCGGCCAAAGTGACCCTAAACTGACCATTGAGGGATTCCATTCAGTATAAACAGGAGGGAGCAGCAAAGGATTCAGTATAAAGCTGAGGGATCATTAGAGTCAAGTTCTGGTCTTCAACGGCTGGTGTCCAAGGGGGACAACACTAACATACCCCATGTAAACATTATTATTGTTCTGCAATGACAAATCTGTGAAAGGTATCCGAGATCTAGACATCCTGAGCTATGTGAAAATTGTGCGTCTCTCCCTCTTCTGATCCTTCGGTAAATATGCTTTTAGGTGATAGCACAAAGGATGGAAAGCCCCTGTAAGAGAACTGGATCCACAGGAATTAAAATATTGGCCACTGACATAGCTACTTAGATACAACAGGGCCACACCATCCTTTTTGCAGAATTTTACTATTCTCTGTATTCTCACTTCTTGCTTTATGCATCTTTTCCCCTCTGGTTCAATTCAGTAAAAATATGGCCATTTTACAAGTGGCCAGCAAAGACAGAACTCCATCTAAAAATAACTAATGTACAAAACTGAGTTTTCACCATAATTTGGTTGTGAATTGCTATAATTAAATGAAGAAAACTTATTAGATGTGGTTTTTTTTCCTTGCAGAGTCTTAAAGTCCAGAGGCTGTTTTTATCTCTCAAATATGTGGAGATGCTGAAATTCCTTGGCCAATATGAAAATCAGACCTACTGTAAATGGAAATTTCATGTGGATAAAATTTGTGACTTCAATGTAGACCAACATCTAGTTAAGCATAACCCTCAGAATGGCCTCCTTAGTTTGAGATTTAATCCTAAGGTATGGATGTATAACTGCAGTCAAATCTGTATCTGATCTTTTTCCTTGATGTCATAGTCATAAAATGACAGTAATATTCTAAGGTATAAGTAAATTTTAAATCTTACTTTGTTGTGTTTGTTTTCCAGGTGGGAAATCTATTTGCCCTATATGTGCCTGGGGGACAGTTCTTACTTTAAACAGCAAAGGAGGCTAGTACAGTACTAAATGGTTTCCTCAGAGACACATGAAGGAATATGATAAAGACAGTCAGTTCTTTACCCTGTAAAATGCAGTGATTCTTTAAATTAACAGGTTTTTTTAAAAGATATTAAATTGCTGAATCCTAATTAAAAAATATTTCCTGTATACTTATATTCTAGTCATCAAATAGATATTCTAATGCCTTTGTATCTGAGATTAAATAAAAAGTAAACAAGAAGTCATTGTGTTGAGGATTCTGAAAGGATAAATATAAGCTAAACTGCTGCTTTTAGCTAGTAGTTTTATTGAGAGAGGTGAAATATCTCTTGATGTTGAATCAACCCATCCTTCCAGATTCTGCTTTAGCATAATGAGAAAAGGAAGTGTTTTTCAAAGGTTTGTGATGGTGGGCTATGATAGCAATGCGTGCTTTGGCTTTTTCTTTTTTGCCCTACCCTTGCAACTTGCATGCCTGTGTGAGAGCGTATGTATGGCTGTTGTTGAAAGGAAATACAGCATCTTTGTAAAAGAGTGTCCCACCGCAGCTTACGCTTCAGCTGTAGTGCTGGCCACAGCTGAGGCTTGTTAGGTACCTGGAGGTGCTGGCAGCCTGGATCTTCGAGGCTGTGGATCCAGTTTCCTTCCTATAGCTTACCTTCTACTCAGCAGCCTGCTCTGTTTTAAGACATTCAAGGTCTTTGTGGTTTCCCTTTCATAGTCAACAGACCTCTGCAAATAGCCGTTCTGCCCAGCAACGTGCATAGTATCATATGTGGGACATTTGAGTCTTTTATCCTGTGCATGTCTTTCTCATGGACAGTGAATTGGAAACCTTGAACTTGTCACTCAGATGTACAGCAGGCTAACACAAACTATCCTCTGACTGAAAAAGAGCTGAGAACTATTGATGACCAGCTGCAAGAAGCAGAAGAAATATTTATGTGGCAGGCGACAGCCTGCTGGGACTGCATCAAATACTTGAAAATGTCAGTCTGTGATTTGGAGCAGAGTGTTCAGCAATCGAAGGATGACATTAGATCAACCCAGGGAGTTATGAATACTGGGGTGAAACATGCTGCCCTTTTCAGGAAGGGTAAAGAAGCAGCTCTATTGTACCTGGATGACAAAGCAGAAATATACAAAGATATATTTTGTATATTAAAATACACAAAATGCTGCAAGAAGGTAGTTTAAATCCATCATCTATTAAAACTTGGTGACTTGTATGGTTTTATTCAATTATTTTTGTAATTGTACAAAATTCAAAGGTTTTTTTAGACTGTTTGAAGACAAACAGCGAGAAGAGAGTATAGTCTGGGGTAACATTTGAAAAGAACATTATTGTTTGTAAGAGGTGTCAGACTGGGAATGACTGAGTCAAGATAGTGCTGCTATATAATTTTTTTAACTTTGATCTATGTTGTTCTGGTGATCCCCTCAGGTAAAGTAGTTTCTGCAGGTGGAGAAATTGTCCAGAAACACTTTCTTGAACTAGATATATTGCAAAATAGTTTTAATTTGAAATGTGAATGTTCCTTTCTTATATGTGAAATTAAAAGTATTCAATACATAACTTAATTCACCACTTAATTTGTTTAGCATTCAGAAATAATATTCTTAAATATGAACTTCTGCATTACATAGTTATAAGTGCTATGTCAAAGAACTTGAGTAAGACATGAATGCAGAGGAAAATGGTGTTTTTTTGTCTCTGCCCCATTTTTGCTAATTTTATTGAGGCACTTGCTTCTGTATCAACTGTGATAAATTTTTGTGTCAGTTATCAACATTAATCTTAGCGTTACTATGTGGAGTACCTTTTAGCTCAGTTTCAGACCTAAATTTGTTATTGCCTTTGCTTTTACTATTGATATTTATTTTAATAGATACACTTATTTTGATCTTTTTTAATGTTAAATATAACAAGGGTTGATACTGAGATGCAGAACATTTATGCAGAAGTATTCTTAAAAAATGTGAATATCCTATCAAAGTTGCAGTTTTGTACAATAGTTTTCTGCCGACCCATAGTCTTTTCCATGCAGGGGTACCTTCACCTTTATGTTGAATTAAGCTGCTGTAAATGTCATTCCAAGGAGATTTAGGAGTTTTCTTATACTGGTGAAATTACTGTCCAGGCGCACACTCAGAATACGAAAGATTAGAGTGTTTTGCAATATATGTCAATCATATATAAAAAAAAAAATGAAAAAAAGGTGTACTGAATGAAGATACATATTAATACAACCATATATTAAAGTACATTTCAATTGTTTGTTTACTTATTTAGGGAAATTTAAAGGTCTTCAAAGCAGATTCCTCCTCAGCCTCTTGGGAGATTTATATACAGTACACTGGTGACATTGTTGATGGTTTATATAGCACCACGATGCCTTCTTTAGACTTCTTTTTGAAGAACATGGAAGAAAGTTTGAAACCAGCGCCAGTTTTTCAGTCACAAATGATCCTTAATGGCCCAGAGATTCAAGTTAAACCTTCTCTAGATAAAGGGACTAATGGTGGCTTTTATGACCTTGTAGATGAACCCCTGGGTGATGTTTTTCCAAGTGTCTGCCAAGTGAAAAAGGTAGCACCATACCTGGGATCCAAAGACTACCAGGTATAGCTTCTCCTCTTTGGAAATAATGCATCTAATTAATTGTAAGCTGCAAGAATTTTACTTTTAGTTGCAAACTTGTTGAATAACATCTGTCTTCAAATCTTGAGCCTCATCTATTCTCTCAGTTACAGAGTTTACAGAGTCATAGTCCTATTCATTTCCAAAGGATTGTTCATGCTTTCAGCCACTTCTGCAGCTGTGAGCAGCAGAATGAAGTAGTCCATTTTACTAGCTGAATATTTATGTGTCTGTTCCTGTGCTGTTGGCTTCCACCTTGGATGTTGTGTTGAAGTCTCTAAATCTGACCATAGTGGAAACGTAAACTCTTAAACAAGTAAGGGAATACCCACTAAATGAATTATATACAATCCATTAAAATCTCAGCTTTTAATAATTTGCAAAGATATGTGTTCAGTTTGGTTTTGTGTGCTCATATAATGAATCTAAATACAAAATAGGAAGAACTGAGTGAATTGTACTTTATCTTGTCTAAAGGTTTCTGGGAGAAAAGGGATGGCATTCCAGTCTTTCATCTGCATTTAAATTTAATTGATATTGCTATCTTGTTTACGGAAATGAGAGCTTTTCTTTTGGTGCATAGAATTATATGGACAACATATTTGATCTATCTGAAATCAGGTTGGAGATTATGGAGGGAGTGGCTAATGTTGTCAATAGAGCCCTGGAGTACAGAAGACTTTTAGCTAGCTATTCCTCTCTCTGGCTGGAGAACCAGTCTGGAGTTTGAAGCAATTCCTCTGGTCATGGTTTAGCATCCCCAGGAGATGCCTTGTACTGATGAAATCTCTCAACAGCCTCCTGCTGTTAATCTGTTTAAAGAGCAGGCAAGAAAGCAACTAGTCTTAGTATCTGGCTATTTAGTGAGGGGAGAAAAAATTGGAGGAGTATACACATTTATTTCTCTCTTGCGCTGGGTTGACATCTATGAAAATCTTTGTTCAGATAAGCAACTTTGAAGACTCAATCTTGTGGAAGCTGATATACGAAGCCTTTGAAAATGAGCTTGCTAAACCTTAAGAAATGGAGATGGATGCTTAAGGAGTATCTCCTGAGATTTGTTATTGTTAGGTAAAATGGAGTGTGTGTGTGCATGCTTACATGCACAAAAGGACTAAGTAAGTTTGGGGTCTTTTTACATGTAGTAGCTCCAAACCCAGACCACTGAAGTTTTTTGGTTTTATTACCGTACTGTGTTTTTTAGTGGTTTTGTTGTTTGTTTCCCCCACCCCTCAGATATTCTACTTGCATTGTACTGTTGGGTTAATACTTAATAGTAGCACTTTCCATCTCTGGAGATCAAGCCCAGAAAGTCTTCAAATAATATAATAAAACTGTGTCAGTTTTATTTTATAAATAACTATATTTATTTGGTAAAGCAGCATAAGTAGTATCAGTAGTCCTTACTGTGTGTTTATTCATTACAGTAAGGAATGTTTGCTCTGTTTATCATACTCTACTCTCTTTGGTAGTCTGACTGACTTAGAAGAATTTATCAGTGACAGATGCTGGACTTTAAAGAGTCCAGCAATTCTCATCTAAAGAGAGGTGACTGAGGGGGAATATTGTGTCCTGGTAGACATCACCAGCCATCTCTTGGCTGTAAAGGAGATGCACACAACTGCTGATGTACTCTTTGAACCTTTAAAAGAAATTATTAGAATATTAGAATATTAGCTTTCTCATTGTTAGAAAGCTGTGGACAGAAGATGCTAGGTGAAGTTTGTGCTCAGAGGTACTGTAGCAAAAGTAATAATCCATATTTATGTATTTATATATCATCCTAAAACAGTAGGATTTGATCTCAGTGATGTAAAGTAATTCTATTCTCTTTGTTCCTCCTTAACCTCCAGCAAGAAGAAAAACTACCTGGGTTTATGTTCTTTGAAAGGCTCTTCTTATGTAAATGATGGAAAATCAGTTCAAAAAGAGATCAGTTTCATTTTTTGTGATGAGGCCCATAGTTACTTTTTTCTATTTTAATTTTTTTATACTGACCAAAATGTTCACATTCATAAGTCTCCTCTCAGAAGCAGAGTCATATAGAAACTCTACTGAGTGTATTGCTTATGTTGCTTTGCTTTCCCTAACACTGTTAACAGTAGTTTGGGACTCTCTTCAAATATGGATACAAAAGCAGGGATTTGATACCTGTCAGGTGATGCTGTCCTTTAGACATCCTTAGCTGCTTGTTTCTATATATAATCTGTCCCACACCCAGCCCAGTTATAATTATTTTGGGTGCAAAGTGAAATCTGGGGAAGTTATCTGAATTAAGTGAAACTTGGTGGTAAGACTAGGTGGGAAGACATTACAACTTCAGCAGTTCCTACTGACACTAAATGACCTTATTAAGCTATGGCATTAAGATCAGCATCTGCATATAGGAGACTTTTATTTGGTCTTGGTTTAGGAGATGCACTACACTGTAAATAGTGTTAAATTGAATTGGGTAGAAGTTCAACTACTGTTTTTCATCAGATAATCTAATCAAAATTAAAACTTCTTACCAGTTTCGTTGAGTTTTCCAGTCCACAGTGGGATTTCTGTGTCAGTCTGGCCCAAACCAAATTGAGGATGTGACTAGGAAAATACAAGTGGGATTTCTGATGTGTACCTTAAACCAACCTTCTAGTTATTCTGAAAGGTCTCGGATTCAGGCTATCTTCCTTGTACTTTCTTTTGCTGCAGACAAAAAACCCTCCAAAGTTGTGTTTTGGTTTTGTTTTTTTTTCATCCTGATGGAATGGTTGTCTTCACATGATTTACTGAATGTTTTTTCTGGAGAACTTGGAGATCTGTAGAATCAGAAAGCTATTTCTACGTCAATTTTATATATTTGAAAATGTGTTCAAGCAGCAGGAACAGAGGTCTTTCTTTTACTTTGTGGAAGATTCCCACCATCTTTTCAAATGAAATTTTATGTGATTATACATAAAATAACTGAGTTCATTAAGTTCAAGTAGCTTATGAGTACCAGTGATCCATAAAAAGAAATATTTTTACCCTTGATAAAAATTCTAGGAAAAGCTGTGGCATGGATTATAGTTTGTGGTTAAATAAATCCTCCACCATAATGTCTTATTGCTAGACAGATGTTGGGATATCCTCACTGTTAATATACAGATTTTACTGGTTTATTTCTGCCATGTGTGATACTTATTTCTTTCAAGATAATGTTATTCTGTTAAATAGGAAGTTCCTGTAAAATGGAATGCCATGAAGAATCATAGAATCATTAAGGTTGGAAATGACCATCAAGATCATCAAATCCAACCATGTACTAAATATTATCAGGAACCATGTCCTGAACTGCCATGTCCAGATGTTTTTTAAACACCTTCAGGGATGGTGATTCCACCACTTCCCTGGGCTGCCTGTTCCAATGCCTAACCAGTAAAAGAAAAAATTGTAATATCCATTAAACCTTGCCTGGCACAACCTAAGCCTATTTCCTCTTGTCCTATTGCTAGTCATCTGGGAGAAGAGACCAACACCCATCTCACTACAACCTCTGTTTAGGTAGTTGTAGAGAGCAATAAGATCTCCTCTCAGCCTCCTTTTCTCCAGACTAGACAACCTGAGTTCCCTCAGCCACTCCTCATAAGACTTATTCTCAAGACTCTTTACCAACTTTGTTGCTCTCCTCTGGACCTTGATGCACCTTGATGTCTTTCTAATACTAAAACCAAACACAGTATTTGAGGTGTGGACTCGCCAGTGCTCAGTACAGGGGCATGATCACTTCTCTAGTCCTGCTGGACGTGCTAGTTTTGATAGAGGCCAGGGTGCTGTTGGCCTTCTCAGCCACCTGGGCACACTGCTAGCTTGTGTTCAGCCAGCCATCCACCAGCCCCCCAGGTCTTTTTTTGCCATAAACCTTTCCAGCCACTTCCCCAAGACTGTAGGGTTGCATGGGGTTGTGGTGACCTAAGTGCAGAACCTGCCAAGTACCACGTCCTGCACTTTGGTCATACCAACCCCAGGCTGAAGAAGAGAGCTGTATCAGTGAAGCACAAAGTAACTTCTCAAGTATCTGAGGAGTTGCAGTTACCAGAAGAAAATACACTTTACTTGCAGTATGCTGAATTCTGAAATTGATTTTTTTTATCTTTTTTTTTTATGAGAACATGATCTATGACGGGTGTCACTACCTGTGTTTCATCAGAGGAAGCAGATGGAATTTGGAGAAAAATGTAAAACAGAAGTTCCCTTTCAGTTTGGTGCAGAAAATGCATATGTTTGTCTTGATAAGGTAATGAGGAAATCTCAGAAAAATGTTATTTGCTTGTAATCTTGCAGTATTAAATCTATTATTTCAATGTACATATCAAAATATATGTGGTTTGGATTTTCGGGAGGGTTGGAGGAGGGGTTGTCTGGTTTGAGTTTTATGGGTGGGTTTTGTTGGTCTTGTTTTTGTGTGATATATATATATATATAAAAACCTTTTTTGTTTTTTTTTTTGTTTTTCAGAAAGCTGGTATAACACCACCAAATCTAAGTTGTTCTTTTATTTCTTCCAATGTCGCATATGCTCACTGATAAAATAAACAATATGAGCAAGTATTCTGAAATTTTTTGTGTTCATTTGAAAGGTCTGTATAATGTGTTCTTAAATGTAGTAGTCTGAAGTGGACTATTTCATGAAACATTGTGAGGGACTTTAACATTTACACAACTTTAAAATGAGAAGTGTTTTGAATTAGTTAAGATTTATTACAAGATTATAATTTTATATATTTTATATATTTTATATAATTTATATACCTTTTGGGTC
>JANHFX010009565.1:0-12459 GCA_027560015.1 Chloroceryle amazona
GGTCTCACTGGCAGAGTTCAGGTGCCTGTTCCTGCTCTGCCCATGCCAGGAGCTGAGGGCTTTGGAACAGGAGAGCTTGAGGCTTTGTACTGGCTCTTTGCTGGGGGAAGAATCCTGCCTCGGAGCCTGTGTTCCACCTTGAAGTGTTGGTCCATCACTTTTTCCCTTTGCTGTTGACCTCTCAAATATCTCTGTGCTTCTTCCCAGCACTTTAATCACCTATATAGCAGGCTTCTAAACAAGGGTCCTTGCACTGTCCACATCCCCTCATCATGTTTGCTCTAAGCTCTCCCAAAGAGTTGCCATGTGTACAGTCAGTTTTCTCCTCATCCCTGTGCCACTCTCCCTCATCCCTCCATCTCCATCTGGATTCTCCTGGCCATGTCTGGGAGAGATGCTGCAGTAGGAGCAGGGTGCAGTGTCTGCACTGGGGAAGGGGCCATGCTCCCATTAACCCTCCCGCTGCGATAAATGCAGCCATGGTGAATTTGTTGAAGACATGGGTTGATTGGGGGGTTGCCATCTGTGTCTGTACAGTCCCCAGCATGTCGGGGACATTTCATAAAATATCTTAAGTTGGAAAGGACCCATAAACATCATCAAGTCCAACTCCCTGAAGCAGGAGTTGTTTGCTCAGATGTATGTCTATAAAATCTCTCCCAACAAGACCCTGATCTCTTTGGGGACTTCGAGGTGCTACTGCAAGATGTTGTGACCTAATACCACTGCCCGGGGAAAGGTCACGTTGCGTCAGTCAAACTCTCCTTTGTAAAGAAGAGGAGCTTGGTCTGTCTCTCTGTTTAGGAGCCAGTCTGCAACTTGTTGCCAGATGAGCTGTTTGAGTATTTGATCTGTGTAGTGGATGATGGGGAAGAGCTGGGAAAGGCTGGAGAAGAGGTGCCAGCAGGTATGGGTTTGCCTCCTGCAGCCTCCCTGCCTGTGCTCTGGGTCCTGCCACTCGCTCAGTGCTTATTCTTAGCAGGAATAAACCCAACCCTTTTGTGACCTTAAGTGTTGTTTTAGGATTTCTTTTATTTGTGGACCTTGGCTTGGCCTTCTGCCGCTATTTGTCTCTCCAAAAAAAGGATTCTGCTCTTTCAATTCCTGCGTCCAATTTGGAGGGGGGGATATTGCCAATCGGGGTCAGTAAATAGCTCATCTGACTTCATAATACTTAGCATTTAGATAGTGCCTTCCCTTTGCAAACTCCCAGTAATCCTCCCAGCACCCCTCGAGTTAGGTAAGTATAACTAATCCCAAACAAATAGCTTCACTGTGGAACTAATGTAGAGAATGCATAAGAGTAATTTAAGGTTTGAAAGAAAACTAGTGAGTAATCTCACCACAAAATTAGGAAAAAAGGGCAGAGAGAAGGGAAAAAGGCCGAGTTATTGCATATGAAAGTTAAATCAGTCTCCAACACATTGTTAATTTGCATTTCAAGTAGCCAGTTTGGCTGTGAATATTACAACTACTTAGTGTAGGTCCTGCCATTTGGAGATATAAAATACAGCAAAGCTTCAATAATACATAAAATAATTAAATTTAAAATACCCTCAAGTGTAGCCTTTTTGTGCATGTTACGCCATCAATTTTTCCATATATATATTTTTTTAATCTGGCAAACGATACTGCATCCCATGTTTTCTGGGTGTTTAGATCTAACAACTGTATTTACATAGTAGTTTCCTAATTTCCCTCTCCTGCCTCTCTTCTCTGATGAACAGGAGCTGGAGGAGATTTGCACACCCTCACAAGTAGCTTCGTCAAAGCATCTTGTAATTTGTGTGTCTTGGTTCACTCTTTTCCAACTCTGGTTGAACTGTTGCACTTGGTCACCAACAGAACCCATTAATCCATGTTCCATTTGGGATAAATTTCTGAGAGAAAGGGCTCAAAATCAGATTCCCTTTGGAACCTGAGTACCTGATCTTTTTTCTAGATGATGATCTGTCTTCTTGTGCCTCCTGCACCATGTGCAAGAGACCACAGTTGAGGGGTTTGTGAGGAGGAAAGCTGCAATTAGAGGCTTAGATTTTCAGTTCTGAAGGCTCAACAGGCCACCTCCCATCTGCTTTCCAGTGTCAGCTGTGGGTGCTACATCAGACCTTGGTCTCCAGGAGACCAAGTCTCCTGTGAAAACCCGTTTGCTTGTGCCAGTATTTGCCCATTCAGGAAATCTCCTTGCAGACTGAGTGACTCTGAGCTGTCAGTCTCCCTGAATGGATCTTCTCATATATGGACATTAAAAGACAGTCCCTGTTTAGAGGCACCTCTTTAGTTTTCTTGCACCCATTCATTGCAATTGCAAAAGATCCCCGTGTTGTGTGAGATGTTTCATCATCAGTCAGGGTTGCACAGAGCAATTTAGGTGCAGATGCTATTGTAAATCACAAGTAGCAGTAGAACGTCATGAAGACTTGTGGCAACTTTTTTATTGCTCCCAAGCATCACTCGTTGATCCAGGTCCCTGCCACAAAATCAGCTCTCGTGTCAGTGGTATGTGGCAAAGTCCCGAGTGTCCTCACTGCCCTTGCTTGGATTGGAAGGGATTGAGGTGACCAGGAGTGATGATGCTGATGGGTGACCCTGGATGAGCATTGGCCAGGCTGTGGGCAGGGCAGCACCGAGCAGTGCTGGGGGGCGGCCTGGCATGGGAGAGGGCTTAGCCCGGTGTATGGGGCAGAGGGTGTGGGGGGACTGGATGAGACATCCAGCCAGGATGTCTCAAGGAGGGGAGGATAAGAGGTGGACAAGCTGTGGTCCAGGCCAGGCTAAACTATGTTAGAAGAACAGCAGAGGATGGTCCCCAGGTGCTTCTTCTCCTTTATGCTCGCTTAAATCCAAAATCCACTGCCTCCTGCCCCAGGGATTTTTGAGTAATTACTTATTTGCCTCAGACTTCTCTTCCCCTCCATCTTCATCCTCATGTTTTGAAAGGAGAGTACCGAAGCGTGCCTGAAGAGCACCAGCATGACCGCTTATTGCAGAGATCAGGCTCAGGAGAGGCAGGAGGGAGCCCACCCCTCCCTCATGCCCTCCACCCGCTGTACCCCTCTGCTGCAAACTTCTCAAGAAGAAAGAATAATAAAGGTTTGGCAGGTCTATTCACACAGTGTAAAATTGAATTAGTGGAGGTATGTGAGGAACATGGCTCGATTTCCATGGGGATGAGGAGATCTTTATCGCCACCCCTCCAGGATTATCCCGGGCGGCACAAAGCTGCTTTTGGTGCTGGTGGGTGGGCATCACCCCGAGAGCCTCGATGGGGTAAAATCAAGGCGATGTCTGAGTTGGGCTGGGCTTTGGGGCTCCGTTGAGTCAGGGAAGGGTCCCTTTCACTTCCACAGTTCCACAGTGAAGAACTGAGCTCAGGGGTAGCTGAGGTGAAGGTCTGCAATGGTGTGAGCTGGAGTGATAGGAGCTGGAAACCCCCCCTGTTCTTTTCTACCCTCTCTCCTTTGACGAGGTTCAGCACCTTCTGACGCCCATTGACAAACCTGCAGGATTTGTGGAGGTCCTAAGCCGTGCCTGGGCCAGGAGGGACTGTGGCAGGGGCAGAGGAAGGCAGCTGGAAGAGATTGCATCCTAAGCCCAAAAATAACACCACTGCTTTCCCTGTCCACTGCTGATGAGCTCCACCTCTCACTGAGGCCAATGACAGCTGAGAAAACGGCCAGGACACGACCTGCAGAGGTGTTGTTAGCCCTGTTACAAAGGGACTATCATCTGTCTGTCCCAGAAAGGTCCCTGTAGCCCATCCCAAAGCTCATCCAGCCCAGCACACCCCCATGAAACCTCAGGAAAGGGCTGAGGCTAAAGCCTAAGCGTGGGTGGCAGTGCCGCAGGATGGACGTGACAGTGCTAATGATGGGGGAGTGATGGGAAAGCAACCCCAGCTTGCTGGGCTGACGGGCTCTGTGTTCACCGCGCTGGACGGCGAAGCGCAAAATGGAAAGGAAAAGCAAGAGGGAAGAGCCCTGTTTGCGCACACGCCCCTGCGCAGGCCGGCCAAGCTCGGGGGCCAGGGACCGGGAACGAGCGGCCTCTTTGCTTCCTCCCTCTCCACCCTGGAGGGACGTGGCTGGGTGGAGATCTGGCCAAGCCTCTCGTCCTTCTGCTTGCCAGCACAGCTGAGCTGGGGCAACTGGTATCTAACACCGACGTGGTTCTGGCATCTGCAGCAGGGACAAGCTCTGTGCATCCCTAGAGTGAGATGAGGGCCAAAGAGAAAGTCCTTGAGTGGGATGGGTGTGCTGTGGCTTTAGGAGGTGCAGGTCAGGGTTTAAAGTGGAGTCCCACCATGTCATGTGGGAAGTTATCTTCTCATTGCATGGAGAGCATGGGAAATGGTAAAGGGCCACGGGAAAGGGGCTGCTCGAGGTAGAAGGACACCCAGAAAGAGGAGAGGAGAGCTGTGCAGCATTCCCCAGCAGGGCGAGCCCACTCTGGGGGTGAGGAGCAGTGGGGTCCTGCATGGGCAGCTGGTGGAGCAGGGAGGCTGGAGAAGTCACCCTGCGCTTTGCTCCTCCCTCCTCCACCAGCCGCATCTGCCACTTGCAGCGTCCTTTTCCCACCTCGGAGTGATTTGTCCCCTGCTTCCTGCGGGAGGGCAGCGGCCCAGTTCTCATGAGCAGCCCTGCCAGATCTGTTTGCCGAGACCTGCCCATCCCAGGCTGGGAAAACCGGGCCCAGAATACCATGCGATGAGCAGATGTTCCCTTTGGGTTACTGCCCATCCCGAGTATCGCAGGCCAGGCTCCGTCAGCCCTGACCCATGTGCTGCACACTGACAAACCTCATTTTTATAATTCAGAAAAGCCTGTTTCTTTAGGTGTGACCCTTCACCATCTTAAAACTTATATTTCTTATTTTCAAGAGACTTTTGCACACTCTCTGTGTTTGGGACCCTTCTTGATTAAGCCTGGCCCCTTGGGGCCTCTTTCACACCTCTTGTTGTTCCCAGAAATGGCAACCAAAGGCTCTGCCACTAATTTTTTTACTTCTGGAATGAGGAGCTGCTCCATTTCCAGCATGTGTAGCTGCTAGTATCCATACGCTGCTCCTATACAGCCCAGGTGTACAAGGATCATGTGAAACTTGACATCCAAGCATCCTCCAAGAAGGGTGCAAGGTCTGCAAGGTGTTTCGGGGAGCTGCTGGGGACACCCTGCCATGGCACCTCTCCCATTGAACCTCTACCAAGACAAGGTTACAGTGGATTGGTTTGGCCCTGCCAGTTTGGGGAAGGGGTGCTGGGGAAAAGCAGAGCAGCCTTTCCCTCTGTTCACCAGTTCCCTGCACTGGGCTGTATCAGCATCGGAGACAGAAACAAAACTCATTGCTGCCCTTGGGTGCCGCTGGGTACCGCTGCTCGCCCAAGGCAGCCTCCTCTGCATCCCGCAGCATTGCAGGACCCCTTTTGGATGCCAATGCACTGGCTCAGGGAGTGAAATGAGTTGTGGTTTGCAGTTAAGCACAACCCTGTGCATGGGCACGGTGCTTCTGTCCAGGGTCCCCTTGGTGCTGAGCTGGGCAGGATGGGGAGCACAGGGGCTGCCTGGCCACAGGGCCAGCTCAAACCCTTGGCATTTGCCCACTGCACACCTTCCCTTGGCCCCGGGAAGCAGAGTCCACAGCCCTTTTGCTTGTTTGGTTTTGTCCTGTAACGAGCCTGTTTATTGTTCTGAAAAGGTTAAATTGGTCAGGAAAAAAAAAAATAGATTTTTTTTTTTTTCTTTTTTTTTTTCTTCCCCTTTCTAATGAGAGTCTGGGGACCTTTTCCCTGCTGACGTCAGAGTCATATCCAATAGCCTTTGCAGTGAGGCCTGATTTGCAAAGGACACCCTAGGGAAAAGCAAAAATCTTGGTGAAACCTTTAGAAAGAAAAAGCACCCTTTGAGATGATTTTCTGCTTCTTTTATGTCCTGACTTCACCTTCTAATTACTAATTCCTTCTTTCGGTCCCATCCCCCCCACCCCAGCCAAGGGGAGGTGGCGGGGGGGTGGGGGTGTCTGCAGCCCCCTGTTCACGCACACGCTCCCCGCTCGCCTCTCCCTGCGCTTGGCTCTCCCCCCCAGCTGCCATGCAAGGAGAAGCCAAGCCCGAGCAGCTGGGCTGCTCCGTCCTGCCTTGGCCGGGAAGCTGAGGGGGCCCCGTCTGGGTCGCTCTGCGCTCAGGCAGCCCCAGCCCTGCCATTCGCCGGCCTTGCCTGGCCTTGTGGGCAGACTGGTGCGGTGCCCGCCGGGCAGCGGTGCAGCATCGGCTGCCTCTGACCGGCCATCGGGTCCCAAGGGGCATGGGGGGCCATGGGCACCTCCTTCCCTCCCTCCCCAAGGCAGGTAGGCAGGAACAGGCAGTGCCCCGGTGGAACTGCAGCTCTTCCTGTGCCCATCCAGGCTTTAAGAGCAAGCACGTATCCATGTCATGCCCAAGCTGTGTCCTGCAGCCCCCCAGCTTCCACCCCACAGCGGGACCAGCGAGGGGGTGGGTGGCAGGGACATAACTTTAGTTTGCCCAGCACCGTGCAGGGAAAGATACCGGAACATCCCGGCTGGAGACCAGTGTCCTGTGTTTACAGCGAGGCTGTGGGAGATGCCCACACCATCACTGGGTGCTGCTGGGAGGTCAGGGGGCAGCTCTTGGCTGGCGATAGCATTTCTGAAGGTCTGCTTGCTGGGATGCTGTGGGCACTGTGGCTCCCTTGGAGCTTCAGCCCACGGGCGGTTGTGGCCGTGGTCAGGAATTTGACGTAATGCTCTTAATTACCACCCTGGCATAAATGGTGACGTGATCCCATGTGCCCAGCCTGAAACATGCTTCCTGGGGGCAAAGGGCTCCTATGCCCACCTGACTCACTTGATACCCTCTGGGCAGAGGTTCTGTTTTAGTAGAAACATTTTACATCTACCATTAAAAGTTCAGCTGCCTCTTCCCCTGCTGCCCATGGTGCCCAGGAGTGGAGGGTCCCAGCAGCCTTGCAGTGCCAGAGCTGCTCTTTCAACCAACCTCTGTACCCCTGCCTGCGTGGCAGGGGCAAGCGGGAACCCACCAACCCTCAGCACCATGGTTGAGAGATGGCCTTGGGGTGTTCGTCTCCCATCTCACCTGAGCGAGGCAGGCTGGGTGCACCCAGGTCTCCTGGATGTGTTTCTTTGGTGGTTTTCTGGGTAGCTCGTTTGCTGGTTTTGAGGACATTCTGAGGAAGATGTGTCTCATCCTCATTATAGCCAGACTCAGTGAGGTCTGCCAGGCTCAGAGGTTGCTTTTTTGGAGAATGTAGAGTAATGTGGTCTGCAGGACAATGGCATTCGATTACTCTCCTGTGTTCTGGATGTGAAGCTCATCTACTTCCCCCGTGTGTTGAGGTGGCTGTGTTTTGGGTGGGCTGTGGTGCAAGTGTGGAGGGTACAGCTGCCCTAGGGTCCCACCTGAGAGCAGCAATGGGTGCCTCCTCAGAGGACAGGGACAGCGGCTGTTACATATCTAAGAAAAAACCTGGACTTCAAAGAGTACAAACTCAGTAGAAGTTTAGTTCTGGGTCCAAACTCCATGGCCATTCTCTTCCTAAGGAGTTGAATCTTTTCCTGGTCTGAATACATCCAAACTTTGAGAAAGCTCAGCTTCTGCTCTGGCTCTTAAGCCAAGCTTTGCAGATTCAATCCCTCTCCTTTCTCCTGCTTTGCTCTGGACACATTTCAGCACTAAGCAGAAGATCTACATCCAACAGCCACAATTTCCTTGTCCTCCCCAAAACTTTTCTTGTCCGGCAGCAGCTGAACCACTCAGGTTTTGTGTGCTGAGCCCAGTTTAACTCCTCTGGTGTGCAGGGCTCCAGGCCAACTAGGCTACAGGGCAAGGTGCCCAGGAGTCTGCACAGACACTGGTGCAGTGGGACAATTGCATCTCACTGATGCCATTGGCAGGACTTCCTGTGAACCTCTCCAGTCTCTATCTTCTTGCCTACTAAGTGCAGGCTATGACCATGCACTCAGCCGGCTGCCAGTCATTGGTTTGACAAACCTGCCTGTTCCTCTGCTGAGTGCTGGCAGTGGGGAGATCCTGCTGGGAAAAGGTATCTCCTGGAAAAAATAATCCCTGGTATGGGGAGGGTCTGTCTGTGAGTCTCTGCACATGGAGCACTGGTTGTACCCAGGACTCGTTGCACTGCAGGCCAAGTACCTCTGCAATAAAGCAGGTACTTTCCACCCATGTGGGGTGGAAAGAGGCTTAGCAAGACACAGAGAGCAGGGCTTTGTTATGATGAAAAGAAGCTCAGAATCTCATCCATCTATCCCAAGGCAAGATTTCTTTTAGCGCTCTTTGGAGCGATTGAAATAAGTGATGATAAGTGAATAAGTGAATAAGTGAAATAAGTGAATAAGTGAAATAAGTGATAAGGTGTGTGATGCTGAAGGACCCAGAAGTGATTTCTGGATCTTTCTTGCTCTGTGCAGTCAGTTCTGAAGATGCCTCTTTGAGAGGTTGGGTAGCCACAGCTCAAGAGCATGACCTATAAGGAAAGGGCCAGTGAGGAAAAGCAGTGCAGCCCTGCGATGGCTTTGGCACGTGCTGCACTGGGCTTTGCCACGGCAGCAGCTCGGCAGCTGGTGGCAGGTCTGGGGACAGCCCCAGTTGCACAGGGGCTGTTGTGAAGCAGAGAGGTGAGGCAGCAGCACCTTTAGTTATGGCACCAGCCACCCTAGCGCTGAACCAGTCCCTGTGGCACCCCCAGCCCCTGGCAGCACAGCCTGCCATGAACCAAGAGCAGCTTGGCAGCTGCTGCCTCCACCAAGAAAAACATCCCAGCTGCTGTGACAGTTGAGCAAGGGGCTGGAAGGGGTGAGCTCAGTTGTGGGACACAGCGATGGCGAGGAGGTCCCAGTGGCAGACCTTGCTGGGCTGCAGCCCTGGCCGTCCTCTCACTGAGCTCCTTGCTGGAAACCTGCTGTCCAGCCAAGCTTGTCTCTTAACAGCCGTGATATGTTGGGAAGGTTGGGAGCACCCTCCAGCTGCCCCTCCTCCTTGTTTTCCCTCATCTCCCTTATTTTCTTCTTCCTCCCCTGCCCCATCATCACTTTCTGCTGCTTCTTCTCACTCTGGAGTTACCTTCAGCAAACACCGCCGCATCCTACCCGAGCCAGGCAAAAAAGCAGCTTCGGCCCCGTGGCCAAATGTAGGCTTAGAGGCACAGCACAGACACAGCTTCATTAAGCCAGGCTGAGCCTTACGGGAATCATTCCTGGCCCAGGCTTGAAAAACAAATATAGCACGTTGGTTTGCTTTGGCTGCGCCAGGAGGGTCACGCAGGGACACAGGTTTGCTGTTCTGATGGGAGGCAAGGTCCAAAGAGCAGCGTAATAGGCTGGAAAGCCGTGGAAATGGTATGTCATTATTTACATGTCAGGGGCCGAGCCAGGAAGGGCTCACGATGGGCGCGTAGGATGGGGACGGGTTTGTGCTCGTGCTCCTCACGTGCGGGAGAGATGCGAGGCATGGCCAACCCTGGTGGGGTCTCAGCCACGTGTTCAACCAGAGCAGGTCCTGCAGAGCAGGGACGGGTCAAAGCCCAATTGTGACCTGCCAAGGGCAGGCAGTGCCCCATCCATCCATCCATCCCAGCTCGCCCCGCTCCTCTACACCCGCTCGGCATCTCAAAGCACAGCAGGTCTGCACTGAGTCCAAGCACCCAGATGTTTGATGGCTTTTAGCAGAGGCTTGACCATCACGAGCCTGCCCCAGGTGCTTCTCCATCCCTGGGTCCAAGGAGGGTTGGGTGTGGAGGTGCTGGCAGTGGCGGCTAGCCCAGGAAAATTTCTTGGCTGCCTCAGGCATGGGATTTATTCTGCCCCTTGCCACACAACCTGGGCAATGGGACTTTCCTCCCAGTTTCCCTGTATCTAAACTGTTTCAATTGCCAGTTCTTTGGGAAAGGAATTATTCATCCATAAAGCATCCAGCATGTGCTGGTTATTATTTGGATATGTTATTATGAGTTAAATAGGCATTAATAATTTATGCTGGAGCTTGAGCTGACCTTTGTACACCAGGGAAACCAACCTGAAAAGGGAAAATGGTGACGACATCCACTGTGTTTACTGACATTTTGGCTTTTTATTGGCATGCTTTCAAACACCAAAAAAAAATAGCCAGTATGTGGGTTCTCTATAAGTGCACATAGATATAGGGTATAAACACAATGTACAAGCAGGGGGGTCAGTTCTGTATCTTTGTTGTATATAAATATATATACAAGAATGCAGGCACCAGGTTTGCAAAATTAATATCGAAATGATTTTCTGTTTGCATGCTTTCTGTTTATGACCAAAACACAACTTCCTTTTCTTTCCTAACGCAACATTGAACGGAAAAACAAAAAAGCCATAAATCTGGATTATATATAAAAACTTCTCATATCATCTGAAGCTGACACTAGGCTAAGAGGGGGAAAAAATGCCTTGAAGTTAATTTACCATTTTTATTGCTGTGTTTGAGGCAGGGAGGGGAGAAACACTGAGTAGTACCATGATTTGGTCTTTGATTTTATTTCTTTTCTTTACACCTCCTCTCAGCAATTCCAGTGCTGGTCGCTAGCCCAGGCCAGGACTTGGGCATAGCTGTGCCCATGGGCACACACAATCTTTCTCCTCTCCTTCATGTTCACATCCAACCCAGCCCATGTAGACAGCTCTTCGGCTGTTCAGTCATCACCTTATAAATAGCTTTTCCTTCCCGTACTTGGCCAAGGGCATAATGCAGTGAGTGATACCCAGAGCTCCTTGGATTCTGGTCGCAGGTTTGCTGCTGACCCATGGGGGGAGTTTAAGTCGTTGCTTCACCCCTTAGATCCTAATTCAGCCTTTGCTTTGCTTTTTTGGGGGGGATCGGGAGTTGGCCAGGACAGGGATCATGTCCAGCACAACCAGGTATTAATTAAACCTGGAAAGTGCCTGGATATTTGGTCTAAAGGGAAAAGAGGCATGTGTTTATACACAATATACCCGGTGCAATGTATTTATACAAAGTATTTATTTAGACACAATATCCATGTATGTATACACAATATCTATGTATTTAATTATGACTAAAGGGAACAGTTCCCCTTCTTCCCCTCCTACAATCGTTTGAAATATTCCATTAAAGGAAATCTCCCCTTTCCAGCCCCCTGCCTCCCTTCCCTGCCCCTTCATAAAACCCATATCAGGTTAATTTAGAGGCTTTGTTGTGTGAAAGCAAAGAGTATTTTCTTTTTCTTCCTGACCTTTTAAAATCTTAATATTTTTAACTGTCAGTGACTGCCTTTCAGAAAGGGACGTTAAAAGCTGAAATTGCATTGTTCCATTCTGAAAATGTCGTAACGGGGAAGTTTCAACACTATCAAAGGGATTGCTTCACTTTGTTTCCCCCAACCCAAAATTTCTTTAACTTGTACGCCTCTGTCTAAACCTGTTGCTTTTAACCAGAAGGACTTTTTTTGCTGAATGTCTGGTTTTGATGTAGGATTCCTAACCAGTCCTGCAAGGAACTGCAGCCTGGTCTCTTGAGAGGTCCCATAGTCCACTGCGGGTGGCCCAAGCCTTTCACTGCAGGGGGGGCACCAATTTTGTGACTCTTTGCATTCCCCACCAAAGCTGCAGAGGTGAGCAGGGGAGGTTCTTGGGCATGTCCCCTGCCTGGCTTCCACCACCTGCTGTCCCATGCATATGGAACTTCTCTGCTCCGTGCTCTTCCTACTGGAGGCAGAGGTGAGTCAAACGCCACCAATTGCTGGTGGCCCTCCAGGCACAAACTGGGAGCCTCCCACACTGTGCCAGCAATGAACACACGTGTGCAGGTACACACTCGGAGCCTCCATTTATTATTAGATGTTTTGGAAAGCCTGTAGCTTCCCCAGGTCAGCCAAGATCATGTTCTTCTACTTCTGTACCACAGCTCCCCATTGGCTTGGCTCACCAGAGGGTTTTCATGTTTGCTCCTGTGGTCTCTCAAAGACAAAAGGGCTGGGATTTCTCCAAGCCCAGGATGTTTTTCGTTTGTTTTGCTGTCATTATTCTTTTTTTTCTGCACCGTCTTTTCAAGGTGACATGACATGCTGCCGGATCTTCCCTCCTCCCCCTCATGTGGAGACCCCAACATCCCTTTCTGGGTGTCTGGAAGCCTCAGGGGAGCCCCTTTTGGCCTCCCTGAACCCTTGTATTGTGAACGTGCTCGGAAATAGCTCCAGCAGCACCTTTCTTAAATCATGTGTATTACATGCAGCCCCGATGTTCATTGGGAGGCCACTGGAATGGCTGGGAGGGATTTACCAGGTCCAAATTCACTTGACAGAAAAACAAAATTCCAGCGTAATTTTAACCAGCTGTGGTGGGAGAGTGAAAGAGAGAGAGGCAAGGAGAAGGGCAGAACTGGCTCTGCAATGCAGTGTGGTGCGCTCTCTGAAGAGTAGCCTTCTGGTAGCC
>JANHFX010009565.1:22061-63406 GCA_027560015.1 Chloroceryle amazona
CTGGCCAGAGAGGTGGTGGCTGCCCCGTCCCTGGCACCGTCCCAGGGGAGGTTGCCGGGGCTCTGAGCACCCTGCTCTAGGTGCAGATGGCCCTGCTCCCTGCAGGGGGGTTGCACTAGACGAAGGTCCTTTCCAACCCAAACCATTCTATGATTCTAAGTAATATTTTTCAGTCCCTCAATAAGTAGTGACAAAGCTATGGGGTGCCTTTTGGCTGGGGCACACTGACCCACCCTTTCGGAAGGATGTGTACATGGTGTGGCCCAGTGCAGGAGCTGTGAGGGGCTGAAGCATCTCGGGGAACTCGGGAGAAGCCAAACCACCTCTCTGTGGAGTGTTTGCAAACTGAGTACTGCTGGCCTTGCGATGCTGCCAATTTGAATGCAATTTCTACCGACAAAGCCGTGTCGTTAACGCCATGACCACCCTGGCTGCCCAGTGCCAAGTCCCTGCTCTGAAAACTGGGGCTTCACAACAGAAGTTATAAGTTGATTTTGGTTTTTTGTTTGTGGTTTTGGTTTGTTGGTTTTTTGTTGGGGTTTTTTTTTTGGTTTTGTTTGGTTTTGTTTTTTAACATGAGGAAAACTTTTTATTTTTTCCCAAGATGCCTTGTTGGAATTGGCTGAACTTGTTTTATCTGAAACTTTCCAAAAAAAATTCAGCCTGAGGCAGATACCCAGTGTGGAAAATTTCAACCCAAACAGTTAAAAGTTTGGCAGCTGCAGGAGCTGAGCATACAGAGAGTGCTGGCCGTGCTGAGGCTGTGCTACCTGCTCTGCTTGGGGGGGTGTTTACAGGGGTGCCCTCCTCAGGGGTGGCACGGATCTGGTCTCATGCAGAGATGCAGTAAGGGGTCAGATCATCTGTGCTGGGTTACAGGGATCTGTGTGCTAACCATGAAATCAGTGTTCATGGTGGGACCCTGCCCGGTCCCCTTCGTAGAGCTGCTGCAGTGAGATGAGCGGGGGGAGCTGGATCACACCTCACTGCCCTCCGGTGTGGCTGGGATGGTCTGGGGGAAGGATGGAGAGGAATGAGGAGAAGAATCCTCTCTGCCTCTGGTCCCTCTTAGCAAAACTGAGAGTGACACCAGCTGCTGGCTGGTGGTATTAACCCTTCAGAGCTCACATCCACAATCTGTGCTCGGATCCCAGCTGTACCTGTCCACACCTGCTGTGCTGGTGACAGGCTTCTAGACTGGGCACCAGTCACTCCAGAGGTGAACGGTTGCTTTATGCTCCAGCATCAAACAGAGCCATGGTTTTGGCCTGATGGGTACCAGGGAGCCCTGCTTCTGTGCAAGCTGCTTCCCGAAACCCTGCGACCTTCCACCACTGCCAGGCCCAAGGCTCCTCATACTCCACTCTTGCTGTTGGGTGCAGAAAGGAGGTTGTGAGCCTAGGGCTGGTTTTGGTGTTGTTGCATTTCTAATGAAGCCTGCAGCCCTTGTGAGAAAGCAGCTAGTCATGTAAAAACCTGTTTGGATTTCTCAGGGGGGCACCATGAGTCGGGCACTGATTTCCCCAGGTCACCAGTGGTGGGGCAGGAAGAGGGGCTCTGCTCTCTGCCTCCCCTTTCAATGTCCCTGTCTTAAAACGCCCCCAACATAACCAAGTGCCCAGGCAAGCCTTCAGCTTTTGTGTTCCCTGCCCACCCTCATCCTCGCACAGATGTACCCTGTCCCCATCACCTTGCTGGCGGCCACCAAGCATCCTGTCACCCTCCCCTGCCAGCCACAGGGGGATGGCCACACACATGGGACAATGTGCTGCCTCCACAAAACCTGAGTGATGATTTCTCTTCATTAATCTGTCTTTCTGTCCCCCTCCTTCTTTTTTCTTTCTGTCCCCAAAGTTGGCAGGAAGCACCAGTCGCTGTCAGATGTGTTGTGCATGAAGGGTGACATCAGCTCCTTGCCTTTGGGATGGTGCTTTATAGTCTGACTGAAATTTTTAGGGACAGTTTTCATTAAAAGTGGCTTTTGAAAATAGGTAAGTAATAATTTGCTAAATCAGGCCCCGGAGTGCCCCAGTTTAATGAAAAATGGCCAGGTTGGATCAGGCTGGATGTTAATTCCAGTTCAGTGTCACCACCATCTTCATCATCGTGGTTTAGTCATGTCCTCCTTTACATGTTAATTAAAGTGATGTGTCAGTAAGTGTTCTAAGTACAAACTTGGGCAGTGTTTGTTTTTTTGCTCTAACGCTGTTGCTTTTGCAACATTTGTTTAGTTTTCATTCAATGCATAAAATATGAAGGGAACAAAAAGCTCATGCACATTGTATCATGTAATGAGACAAGTAACCAGATGTTAATTAATATATGAATATCGTTTTTATTTCCAATCGTCTGGCTGTGGTTTGAGCAAACCTATGTCCCCCAGCTGTCGCTACACGAGACACAGGCAGAGCAAAAACAGAGCTGGAGTTCAGCTGCTCTGTTCCCAGACCACAGGCTGTTGCCCCAGCTGAAAGAGGAGATGCTTTTAGGATGTGCTGTCCCCAGACATGACACAGCAGTGACATTCTCCTTCTATCCAGTGGAGGGCAACAGGGGACACGCTCAACAGCCACCTACATCCTGACCAGTCTGGGGAGCCAGCAGTGCTGGGGCTTTGAAGCCCTGTGGAAATGCAGCCAGGTCTGTCCTCCTGGACACCACAGTCCAGTGGGATTTCTGCTGCCGAACAGTGATTATTTATACACCACCTATGTGGCTCTTGGAGGAGTCCCTGGAGATTTTCAAACCACAGCTGGATAAAGCCCCAAGCCACCAGGCTTGGAGTTAGCTCAGCTTTGAAGAGGTTGGACTGGAGACTGTGATTTTCTGACAGCAAGGCAGGTAGTGGGCCACCACTTTCACTATCAGAAGATTTGATTCTTCTCTGTTTCAAGTGGAAGATTCTTTCTAAGCTGATGCAAGAATTTCCTTCCCTTTTCTCCAGCTCTGATCCAGTGGCAACATGTGGTTGTGCAGGGACCAGCCAGTGCATCCAAGTGTTTCTCATCCTCCCTCCTTTGTTTCCATCTGCAGAGGTTCCTGCTAACAAAAGAACTATTTTAATGCTCATCTTGAAGTTCATTTGTGTTTTTAAATATTAACATTAATTCCACTTATATTCCTGTAGCCCTCAAGATCTTTTAATGTCTTTTGACCGATCCTCTGATCTCCTGTGCACTAATAACGTGTTGCACTTCATCGGTTCTAAAACCAGTGCTGTATTTCCAGTGAGAAATAGGATTGATTAAGAAGCCCGATCATTGAGGAGCTCTGCTCGTTATAACTCAGTTCCCATCACTCTCTTTTCAGCACAGCTTGTGTTCACTTGTCTGTTACTCAGTTCCTTTCCTGCTGTATAATTCTTCTGCTAATTCCCATATCTTTTTGAGCTTACCTAATAATTACCCATGTCATGTCATGGCTAGTGCTTCTTGATACCCAGACAAATTAGAGTGTACCATGCTTCTGGTGTCTATGGAATGAACTGTCTCATTGAAGAAATCCATGAGGTTCGTCTCACTCAATTTACTAAACCCAGGGTTGCAGTTTATTCTCCTTATCTCCATGTCATTAATGATTCCTTCTTTTGAAAGAAAGGAAAAAAAAAGAGGAGGGCTCTATAATGAGACAATTTTCTCCCTCAAAGCTACACCTACACCTTGAATATCAGCAAGGAAGGCCAAGCTATTCAATCTCTTTGCCCCATCACATGGTCCATGGTTGCATTGACTTTCTCAAGGCATCCCATCGTCTCTAAGTTAAGATAAAGGCCCATGACTTTCTCTAAATTGCTTGTGAACTCCCTGACACTCTCTCTTTGTCTCTGTTTTCCCTTCTCTCCTCCCTCCCCACCAGCAGCTGGCATGAGGAGAATAACAGTGGAATCTCCCACATTGCTGTGGTCTGAGCAGGTTTCCCTCACATTATGTCTAAATAAATATTAATAAGAAAAATGGAATAAGAGCTCATTGACAAATTCGGCAAATATTTGCCTCTGCCTTCTCTTTCCAGCCACCTGGCTCCTGGAGGAAAGTTTTGCCCTTTCTCAGACCAGAGCATTCAGGAAATAAACATTTGGTTTATTTTCCTGGAGGAGGAGGAAAATGAAAACAGCACTATGGGGCCTGAAGCCCACATCTCATGTGGTGGAAGCAACTTCAAACCGCTACCTTGAGCAATGGCTTTTGCCTGTGCCTTCAAGTGACAAGTTACCACAGAACTGGCCAGGATGGGCTTGAGTGATGCTCATGATTTCACCTTGATCACCCAGAGTGCTTTTCTGCACCCTTGGAGGGGCTGTGTATCAAAAAACCTCCTGGAAAAAAAAAAAAGACTGAGTCTTCCAGCCAGATGTTGCACTTGAAAAACTGAAACTGTGGATTTAGCAGCAGCAATGGGCAGAAGGAGTGAAGAGAGAGAAAAGCAGGGATGGTAACAGTGTGAGCTCCTGTGGGGACATGGTCCAGGCAGCCGTAGCCATGGTTGCCAGCAGAGACTGCAGCGTGGGCTTTAGAGACAACTCCCACCTGGGAGGTGGCTTTTGTGCAAGGCTGCTCGAGGATTTAAAGGATACAGGGGCACCTTGACTTAAAAAAAAAATAACTTCAAGGGTCAACTCATGCTTGCTGGTTGGAATTTGATTTACTGACAGCTTGAGCAGAGGCTGTGCTGGAGGGCAAGAAGACAAAGTTAAGGAGATTAAGACCAGGCAGTTGTGTTGTTGCAGTGCAAGTTTCCAGCTGACCCAGGCCTTTTTTTTTGGGGGGGTTATATTTGTTCCTGCTTTTTCTTTGATTTCTGAATAGGAGAGGGGTTGGGTCTGGGGTAAACAAGCAGGGAGGAGGAAAAATAAGATGATGGGAGGTATGACAGTGAGTCAGGAAGTGAAAATAAGTTAATTTTCTCTCTGATTTCTCTGCTGGTTAATTGGATGCCCTTTGGGAGAGGAAAGCCCATCAGGGGAACACATGAGGTTCAGGGCAGTGGAGCCCATAAATCAAATAAATGCTGCAAAAATGGCTTTGCTGGAGAACCATAAAATCTAGCATCTGGGACATTCTCTGAGTCTTTCTGTGGTCTTCTTGTCTTCCTGGTCAGAGGAGCTGCACCTCACCAAGTGCAGTTCAGAGACAAGCTCTCGGCTGGCCCAAATTGCTCCATTCCCACTCATGCCAGTGGAGCTGCTGTGAGGATTTGGCAATGTCACTGACACAGTTCTCTTTGTGTTCCTCTCTTGTTTCTCGTTCCTCTGAGGAAATGATCTCTTGGTGTTGTCTCGCAGAGGTATGGCATACTTACAGTTATTTATAGTTAATTGCTGACAGTTACTGTCTAGGACAGCAGTGCGGGACTGTACGAGACGCTCAGTTTAACTTCATAGCAAACTGCTGAGGGAAACAAGCAGGAAAACCCAAAAAGCAAAAACTCAAGAGAAGCCACCTTCTTCAGAGCAACGATAGAGGCAATTCCTTACTCAATAGTCATAAAGGTCTCCTAACTTCAGATTACAGCCAAGTGCAAAGCCACTGGCAGGCAGCTCGAAATGTTTGTAAGGTTCCCCCTGTGCAGAGTTTGGGAGCGTTACTGCTGAGTTCTCAGGAGAGTGATTGCTGAGTTCTTGGTCTGATGTGCACAGCTCTTCACCCTGGGGATGCTTGGTGGTACCAGAGCTGCACAGAAGCCCATCAGAAATGGTAAGGTAGACCATTGTGTGGACTGTTGGGGTTTGGTGGTGTTCACAAGCTTTCTGTGTCGGGTGGTGGATTTTTCCTGTGTGGAATTAACTAGTTGTTAACCACCGGTCAAGCAGACTTCATCTCTCCTGCCCACACTGGGTAAAAGGGCTGGAGAAGCAGAGGGACCTGAAGCAGAGCCCAGGCCTAACTGGGCAAAGCAGTCAACTCTGCCCCAGGGAGGTAAAGGCAGGAGGTGGTGGCTGGTTCTCAAACAGCTAGAGTGGGAGATTGAGATTCAGGTAGCTCTTTGGCCTTAATGCCACCCACAGCACAGCACAACTGGCCTCTCCAGTCCCAAGCAAAGGGGAAGGATGTGAATTCACAGCAGAGGAGGAACCACCACATCTCCAGCAGCTCAGGGCAGAGGCTGGCACAGGGCAAGACATTTGCAATGCCCCATCAGGGCTGACTCTAAGCAACAGCTACCCGGAGCAGTCCAGGAAGGCTGCCTACCTTCCTCCAGAGCAACAACTGGTGGTGTCCACACCATAGGCCACCTCCTGACTGAGTGCCCACCTTCTGGTTTCCCCTAATCACTGCCAGCAGGCTGCTGCCTTTCAGACAGCAATCCTTGCCTGGTGCCTGGCCATGGCTGCAGGTAGCTGAGCTCCTCACAGCTCCTCCAGCCCAGCATCATCTGCCTCCCTGCTATGGGGCTTCACTCCAAGGGCTCTCTGGGCAGAAAGTAAACAGAAATTGTTCCTGGTATGCCATGTGGTGGCATTCCTTAGTCCTTCAGGGATGGAGCAGTGGATCCCACGGTTCCCTTAATGAGACTGACCAATTATTTATTACAAAAGAGGTTTCAGGAACCTGGAGCAGGAACTACCTCCCCAGCCAGCTCACTCACACCTAAGCATGCCAAGCTGAGCACATGCTGGAGCAACCAGACCTGCTGCTGGGAGGCTCACAGGAGTGGGACCAAGGCTATTTTATGCATATGTGTGAGTGTGTGTATATATATATCTCTGTATAAAAAGTGTGCATGTGTATATTTTACTACGTTAAGCTATAAACTGTATGGGTTAGGTATGAATTAGAACCTTATAAAATGTGTTTACTCATTCTGTGTAACTCAAAGCGGGGGTTAAACAGTAGGAAAAACTGACCAGGAGAATTTTCCAAGCAGAAAAATTTTTTACAGTGCTCAATGTGAACTTGAGAGGGAGGGTTGGGTTTACTTTTTTTTTCATATTTAGGGTTTTTTCAGAGCAAGTTTCTTGCATCTGAATTTTTATGGTTATTAAATAAAAGGAGAGGGGATGGCTGAGGAGGAAAGATGAGTGAAGGAATATCAGGAGAGCATTCTGGCAGGCAGAGCTGTCCCCAAGCACCTGCATCTCCATCTCTCCCAGCAATGTGCTTCCTGTGCCAGTGACATCCAGGAGGGCCTCCCCGTGGCATGCCCTGTTCCCAAGCAGGCCCAGCATTTCTCATCTTCTCGAAGACATCATTTCTGGGGAAAACAGAGTCCCATAATGCCACCACGATTAAAAGGAAGGGGTGCAGGAAGGGAGCAGTGGAAGCAGGGGCAGCAGGGTGGTGAGGTTCCTCTGAGCACCTCAGGCAGGGGAAGAAGAGGGGGAAGAATAGAGGATGGGGGTGGATTGAAGTCTTACAGCCTGTTTGCCCTTCTTCTCATAAAGAAAGGCTGGACAAAGCACCAAGGGAGTAACTTCACCCCTATCGAGGGAGTCATCCTGGGACAGTTCCAGTTGAGTGGTGTTGAGTGAAGAACAAGGTGCACACAACTCAGAACTGTTTCATTTCTTAGTTCCTTCTTTTCTTGGATACAACTTTCTTTCTGTACCCTCTTTTTGGTCATTTTTACCTTCTAGTTCTTGCTGCCTTGGTGAATCATCTCTGCCTTCAGGACCTGTGCACAGTTAGCAGAGTCTGACTCACTCTTCTCCTCTACATGTTATTTCCACAGCCTTAGGAAGGTTGGGGTTTGGTTGTTGGGGTTTAGGTTGAGTTGTTTTTTTTTTCCACTTCACTTTATGAACATTTTCCAGGAGACAAGGAGAAGGGAGTGGAGAAGAGAGACCTGAGAGGGTTCATTGTTTGGGTAATTTTCCCTACTGCTAAATGTCAACATCCTACCCTTGATGCTTAGGATAGGGAGTAGTGGGGGTTCTATTTCAGGCTCTGCAAGGGATGGGAAAGACTGACCTTATCTCTCTAACATGGCCCAAGTGATGTTTGGGCTCTATTTACGGATTTGAAGAGGAAAGTGATAACCTCGCCATGCGAGCTCTGGGTTGGCTACCTGGCATTGGCTTCCCTCTCAGCACAGATCCTGGAACAGCCCTGGAATCCATTTACCACTTGGCTTAATCCTGCTCTGCTCATTCTGGGAATCTGTCTTTTGTCGTCTGTGTGGTAAGATGTCGCACAGTGGCTGGTGATGACATGTCTCCAACCAACCATCCCAGAGTGATCAGCGATCCTGGGGATGGGAAACGTTCCCAGATACCTTGCTTTGCCAAGGACATCTAGGAGTCAAACCACAGAGAGCCTTTGGTGACATGTGTTCCCAGGGGACATTGTCCATCAGAGCTGTCCTGGCTACTAACAACTCCCCCTTCCTGTGGATGCCAGGATTGATTTGTCTTGGTTTCTGGAAAGAATGACTTAAAATTCAGAGCAGAAGGCATTCCTGCCATGCCAGTGTCCTGCCGTGCGCTTGTGGCGGGTCTGCTCAGTGCCTGGAGTTCACTCACTTGTAAAAAAGGGTTAATAGCCTTTCGCAGCTGAAAGCCAGCTGGTAGTGGATAGAGAGCTGGACTGGGGCTCTGGGTTATAGCCTCAAGTTTGTCTTTTGCCTGCTATCTTGAAAAGCAATTTCCTTTCTTTGCGTCCCCACTCCTTTGCCCGCGCCTCTCCCGACGCTGCAGGCTAGCATCCCAGTGGAGCCCACGCCTTGGCTGAGCCGTGTCAAGGCTGCCACATCGTCAGGGGTATTAATGGCCTTCTTGAAGTGTTTTGAGGTCTCTGAGTGCTAGGCGCCTTCTTGACACGTGTTTTGTCCTCAAGGAAACAAATTCAGCTCAGTTTAAGAAGCTGGAGATTGCATTCTGCCCTTGTGAGTGGCAGGACTGTGCAGTGGTGTGGGAGATCTCACCTTGTAGTCTTAGTAGAAAAGACAGAGCAGTTGCTGGTATGATGATGGCTGCAGACGGAGTAGACTCCTCATGGCCAAGAGATTCCCAGCTCTTTCTGCTCTTCTAGTGAATCAAAACTGAAGAAAAATGTTAACTTCATTCTGAGGAAATCAATAAATGAATGATTCATTAGCTGTGGTAAGAAAGCTGATGCGAATACACTCCAGTAACCCAGGTAATTCCTTGTTCAAGAGCTGATGTCAACTCTTGCGTACGTTAGCCCTGACCGAGTGGGTGTTTTTTAGCTTCTGAGTTTGGTCAGATAATTGCTGCTTTTCTCAGTTTTCTGCTGATATCACATTTGGCTCCTCTTGTGATACCTGCTCGGATAAATGGAGAGTTACGAGAAGAGGCCCGGTCAAGTGCCGTGCTTTCTGGTCTGAATCCGAGGTAACATAGCTACAAAGAAATTCAGAACTCGCCATGTTAGCACAGGTTTTAACCTTGGTCCCACAAGCGTATCCATCAGATTCTCTGCCACATAAGGGTAATGGAACAACTCACATGAATGAAGCTAAACCTGTACATGTTTGTATGATATGGGTCAATAATTCATCGGAAATCATAGCAAATCAACTCCATTTTCTTATGCAGTGGTGTTCTCCTGTCCGTCTTAGGCAAGTGATCTGGACTATCTGTAATAATCATTAGGGTGTAGTTGTTCCAAGTAGCTCACAGCCAGGATGCAGAAACTCAGCTAGTGTAAATTGTTATTGTTCCATTGACTTCAAGGGAGCTACGGGAGATTTTATGAACTGCAGATCTTCCCCCACATTCTCAAATGTCCAGAACTGCATATTAGGGCCAAATAAGAGGTCTGCTTTCATGCGGATCCCTCCATCAGGACCAATTGCTGTAAGTGTTCCTTGGCTAATAGGCTGCAGATCTGGCTGCAATTGTGTGTGCTGGGCCCTTCCGAACATACTGGTCCAAAGTCTCATCACTAATTCATCAGCAGCTATGCATATTACCTCTGGTGAGAATAAACTGGGCCAAAGAAAGAATATTTTCTTTAAATTAGGTGCTTCTGATTGTTTTCAGAGGGTAGATTTACGCCTTTAAGAAGAAGGAGGTTATGATACAGGTTTTGTTGCCATCTCTGAAGTACACGAGACACTCGTTTATGCTGCAGAAGGGTGGCTCTGGGGCTGCAGCAGGGCTGGTGGGATTCCTGGTGAACATAGCTGGTCAAGGGACTGGAGAATAAATCAGATGAGGACCGTTTGAAGGAGCTGGGTCTGTTTAGTTTGAGGAAGAGGAGGCTGAGGGGAGACCTCATCACTCTCTACAACTCCTTGACAGGACGTTATGGAGAGGTTGGTGCTGGTCTCTTCTCGGGTAATTAGTGATAGAACCAGAGGGAATGGCTTCAAGCTGAAACAAGGTCGGGTTAGACTGACTCTAGGACAAAATTCTTCACGGAAAGAGTGGTGGGCTATTGGAATAGGCTGCCCAGGGAGGGGGTTGAGTCACCATCCCTGGGTGTGTTTAAACATCACTTAGATGTAGTGTTGGGGGATATGGTCTAGGGGTGAACTTGTAGAGTAGGATGAAAGGTTGGACACAATGATCCCATGGGGCTTTTCCAACCTCGATGATTCTGTGATTCTATGATAAGGCTCCTTGCAGTCCCTGCATCTGCTGCAAACTGCTGACTGCAGGCCTTGGGGAACACCAAGCAGTCTGGACCGCCGGCCCATTGTTTAGAAATCTCTAATTTAAAAGAAGTTAAAATGAAAAGAAAGCAAGAATGAGGGTGGAACTACATTTGTGGTGATGAGAGTGAGAACTAGATCTGTGGCAGACAAAATCTGCTGCCAGGTAAGAAGTATCTGCGGACAAAGCTCACATCTTCTCTTTGTGTCTGCACAACTCCCAGCACAAATGGGTTCCCACTTTGCCGAGCGTTCTGGCGTTGGGTTAATTACCCCAAGCAGCTGGTGGCCTGATCAGCTGGGAGGGTCCCAGTTGGGATAAACAACGGAGCCAAGGGTGGGATAGTGGATACCATGCTGAGTCCTGCCCCTGTATGAGGGGAAGGCTGGGCCAGGCCAGGGCTGGGTGTTTCCAGCTTGCTGCAGTGTGCAGTTTCAGCATGGCTGAAGGAGGTAAAGTTGGTGTTTTGGGCACAGGTGGAGTTTTCCTGGCTTCTATCACTTGCTTTGTCTATCATCTCATTAATACTCTCATTGGTGCTGCTGTTTTCTTCTCAATTACTGTTGTTTTATTAAACTGCTCTTATCTTAACTCATGGGGTCTCACGTTTTTCTTGTTCCTTCCAATTCTCCTTCTCATCCCCCAGGAGGGGTTGTGGGGGGGAAGCAGTGGGCGAGTGGCTGTGTGGTGTTTAGCTGCCAGCAGAGGTTAAACCACCACACCTTGAAATCAAACAACTGTTTTAATATGCTGCAGAGCCCAGAACAGACTCCGAGGGAATGGATAAATTCATTTGGAGTCTCCACCATGCCAATGTGAATACGTGGCTTTGAGATTGGAACTGGCTCATGCCTGGATGGCTCTAAGCATAGCGGAGTCAGCTTGTGTCTGGCTGTGGTTGACCCTTAGCAACCCAGTGAACCTTGAGAAATACTGGAGGGCTCACAGCACCAAATGAAATGCATTAATTCTCACTCCAGCAGTGTACTGCTGTGGGGAGATGGGGAGGTGATGCCATTTTACATGAGTTGAAGCAGTTTTTCTGAGGTCTTAGCTACTGTCTGTGAAAGAACTGTCATAAGCAGTCTGTGGAGAGCTCAGGTGATGGAGCCCCAAGTCCTATTTGGTGACCCTAAAAGAAGAATGCACCCATGATTAGCTGTGTGCATCATGGTTTTTAGAACATTACAGATCATCCAAATTAAGACCATTTCCTTCTGTTTGAATGGCTGCTCTTGATAAGAATAGTGCAAGACAGCCCATCCTTCAGTTCCATGTGGTCACTCCCTGTGCATCAAGTTCTAGCCCTGGAGAGCACCAGTGAAGCCATTCGAGGAACCTTGTGGCACTGGAATGCAACTTCTCTTAGCTCAGCTAAAGCATTGCTCCTTAAATTTAACCACCTACAAATGTAAGTTTCCATCAGCAGAGGAGCTGGGAAGCCCAGAGGAGAGCTCTTCATCATTATTAATATGTCTAATAGCCTATAGACATAGGATGCAAACTTCCCCAAAATCTGTAGCTTAGGCAAGGTGAAGCCATTCGGGAAACGCTGCGATTGGCACCTTTGTACAAACTGCCTGAAGCCCCACAAAATAATAATAATAATAACCATGGGCTTTTCTGTTTCAGCCTAGACAACCTGCGCCCAGGCAGAGGGATTCCCAAAGGACAGAGAAAATATTTCTGAGGCTGCAGGCTTTTTGGGTGTGGGGCTCGGGATCCCAACTGACATGAAGTGCTGGCATGCATGGATGCTCCCAGAATGCGGGTAGAAGTTGGTTGGGGTGGTTTTTTTTTAGTAATAACTAGGCCTTTTTATTTCTTTTATAATCTGGCAAGCCATGTAGGGAAGGAGGTTTTGACATCCTTCCACCAGCATCAGTGGGGACGGTTCGCTTTTAATGATCTTCTAGGCAGTGAGACAGACCATCTGCTGATGTAAATCAGAACAGCTCCATCGCCTACAGTTATGTTGCACTAATTTAAATCAGCCCATCATCTCCAAGACAAACCACCTTTCGCTGCCTTGCCCCACCAAGCACCAAATCCAAAGCACATTAAACCCAGGTACAACCTCCCTGTGGAGGAACTGCCCTGCAAGCCTGTGCTCCCCATCTATCCATCAAAAAACCTGGCCCACACCTTCTGCTGACAGCCCTCTTCTGAACCTCCCCTCCTCAGAGCCCTGGAGGAAGAGGAGGGTGAGACAAAGGCCCCCAAAAGGTGACAAACTTGGAGGGCTGAGCATGCCATTTGTTTCCTTGTTTCAGGAACCAAAACCTGGCAAGAGCAAAGTGGATTAAGGTCTCTTTTTCCATCTGCTTCACTGGCATTGCTCCGGAGGTCACTGCTGGGAACGGAGGTGCTCACTGGGCCCCATCTGCCTTCCCTGGGCTCCCTCGTTTATGCCCACTTGGGCCTCTGACATTCTACTCTGTTTTTCTTTCCTTGAAAATGGATCGGGAATTGGGAGCCGCTGCGCAGGAACGCGCCTGTTCCCCATTACAGCTCCACTGGGGCTGTAACACGATCGTGCCTGCTCCATACCCACACAGATATTTATTTATCCGTACAGGCTTTCTCCTTGTTTTCATTAAGTTAGGCAGAAAAGGTTAATCTTTCTTCTGCTAAAGCTTCAAAACCAACCAAGCTAAATAAAATATGATTTCTTTCATTTCTTTTTTTTAAAGGACACTCTCTCTTCCCCACACACCACCCCCCCCCACCCTTAAGTACCCGAATGAGGTCACAGTCAGAGATGCCACAAGAGTAAATTGAAAACAGGTTGAAAAAAAGCAAAAGGGAGAAAGACGGAGAGAGGAAACCACAATCAAAAGAAAGTGACTGGTAACACTGCAGGGTTGGTTTCATTCAGTCTAGTAAAGAAGCTGTCAAGACAGAGATGTTTGTGCCTTCCTACTTTCCCCTTTGTGCTCTTTCTAGGAATCTCGAAGGTGAATTGTAGCAGGGAGGTCTCCTCTCATCTTCATTTCCACTTGGTTTGCACTGCCTGGGTTTTGTCCCTACTACTCTTGGCACAGGGACAATGGCTGAAGGTTTGGGAATGCCTGTGAGGGTCCCAGTGCTTACTTTTGCTCCTCCATCCTCCTGGAGGCTCCTGGCCTCACTCTCTTGTTTAGTCTGGTTGAACTCAATGCCATAACTCTTGTTGTCTTCAGTAGGATGGTTGGTAGGTGATTCATCCTGCCTGCCGTCCGCAACTGCTGGGCGCTGGCATGGGTCGCAGTGGAAGGACTGAGGCAGACTAAGACTGTTGGATGCCATGAGCGAGTGGTCTGAGCCTGCTCCCACCCTTTTTTGTTCCTTAATCCTTATTCCTGCCCATCTGAGCCTCCTGCCACTAGAAATGTGCTCTCTCAGAAGCAGATTGCCAGCTCAGCCTTGCAGACAGGCAGCTGAGTTGAGGGTGTCTCGTGCTCCTCCAGCCCAGACATTTGACTCGAGTTTCCAGGTGGCTATCCCAGCCCCATGACTGGTTGGCTGGCCTATATGCCCTGTTGTGTCCAGGAGAAGTTAGCAAAGCTTCACCAAATGGGATTAACCCCCCCACATGCTCCAAGCATGCTGTTATTTTCCTGTTTTAGGGAGAACTCTGACTCACTGCAACACCAGAATCCATATAAGATACATGTTTACAAAACCAAAAGGAGGAGGTTTGCCAAACTCTGCAGTCATGTGTGCAGGAGGATGAAGCAGTGACAAGATGTTGCACTGGAGAGAGACAGAAAATGCCACCAGGAGAGAGCTGCACCTTCCCAACAGTCATTAGGAGAGCAGAGACTGATTTCCAAAAACTGCCTGGGGAATCGGATAGGTTGGGGCAGACCAGTCCTGGGCAAGCAGTGGCATGGAAAGGAGGGAGAAGAGAGTGTCACAGGGATTTGGTTTGGAGTTAGGAGTATCAGCATCCCACCGCTGAGTGCAACTGCACCATTACTGCTCAGAGTGAGGCAAGCAGCATCTTTTGCTCTGTGCTCAGCACTTACTATAGTGATGCTGAGCTCTGGTCTGGCTTTTTTACTATGGAGAAGTGAACACAGGTGAGGCATCCTCACAGGAACTGGTCATTTGTCCTTGATATCTGTAACAGCTTATTGCTTTATTTAGCGTGACATCAATTATTTATTACTATTAATGAAGGACACAGATGGCTGTCTGGTCAATAAAATATCTCCTACTCCACAGAGATGATCTACTTAGCTATCATTTACTCTGCAGAGAACCTTTGGATTCTTTCTGAAATTTAATAACGTGAGCAAAGATACTACAGCCATCTAGAAGGTTTGTGCTTCAGGGCTGCTCTGGGAGGCTGAAATCCTTCTTTATATTTGCTGGTGGGGTGTGGGAGAACACAAGTCCAGACGGGAAAGAGAAGCCCCTTTGCTTTCCATCACAAGCTACTTATCCATATAATCCCTCTTATAAAGTGATAAAACTCCTTCTTAAAAGATAGTTAGGTTATTTGCCCCTCTCAGGAGTAGACCATTTATTCATATCCGATTTACTTTCTCTTGCCATTACTGCCCATTAGCCTAAATATTTCTTTTCCATCTGAGTGTCTGCCCTGTTGATGTATTCACAGAGCTGTGTATCACTACTTGGCCCTTTTATGTCTCTGCTCATATGGTAAACTCATGCTTTTTGTGAAGATTTCTCTCCTGCTTTCCTTGTGCTTTGCTCATAAGCCCAGAGGAGCAAGGCAATGCACTGAGCTCTCACCATGGCCTTGGTGCACTTAGGTCAGGATTCCTCTGTTGCTACCACATCCCAAGACTCCTTTTCCTTGGTAGGGCAATGTCAGTGGTCCATCGTCTTCTTGCAATGCCAGCAAAGGCACTTGTTGCTTTAGTTGCATTCCAGCAACAAGGTCCCATTCTCAATCTAGGGAAGTGCTGGTTTTCTGGTCCTGGGGAAAGCTTCAGAAATTTCCTTTTAGCTGCTCTCAGAGCACCGTGGTCTGAACAAAGAGAGACCTCCCTTGTGTGAGACCAACAAATGAAGTTGCCGTGTGCCCTGCTTCACACAGGGGAGAGCACAGAAAAACAGGCCCCTGTGTTCAGTGATGATTGACAGCTCTGGATAGTCTGCTTGTCCCTGGGGTGTCCCTCACCCCACCCCATCTTTGCTCCCCAGTCCGTGCAGTCTGGCACCACCAGCGATCCCACTGCTGCTTACACAGGTGCAGAAAGACTCCCAGCCTTGGGGCTGAGGTTTCAGCACCTTTGCTAGCATCTGTTTTGCTATTTTCATAACAACCCTTTTGCTTTTGTTTGATTGTAGCAGGGCCAACAAGAGGGGAAAGCTCCCCAGAAGCTCAGGATGGAACACAAAGCACCTTCTTGCTGTAGGGATTTCATGGCAAGGGTTTTGTCTTAACCCAAGTTGACACTGCATTGGCAGACCCCGAGAGTTTATTTCTGTCCCCCTCCTGTACGTGGGGACAGAAATAAACTGTGCAATTTAGTCAGGGCTGATTGGACTCCATGGCAAACCAGACCATTGTGTGACACAGCCAGAGCAATGTCCTGAGGCACTGCTCTGTGCCAGCCTGCTCCTCTCCCCTCACAGCTACACAGAGACCGTGAATGATGCTGCAAAGATGAGGACTCCACAGTTAGTGGGTGCCTTAAGGAAAGAGTTCTGTGCAATGTTAATACTTCATTTCAGTGGTTGCACAGGACATTTTCCATCCTGTTTCCAGTCTCCAATGCCCTCTGCATTCCCTGTCTCAACCCTGTGTTTTTCTCTCCTCTCCCATTCCTAGTGACCATTCCTGTGTCTGGTGCCCTGACTAATGCTCTTTGCACCCCTGGACTGCCAGTGCAGATCTCCCCTTGGTCTTGCCCAGCTGCTCATCGCAGTCTCTCTGCCCAGCTATTTTCTTTGCTCCCCCTCACCAGCTGCCTGTCAACCCTGAGTGCTCTGGAGCAAGGAGTGAGCTCCCACAGCAGGCACCCATGGGATCATCTGTCACACCGTGAAGTTTCTTCCTGGTCAGAAGGGAGGTTGCTTGAGATCTGAAGAGGCTTATGGGTGCTTGTTCCTGTTCAGCAACACAAACTGGTCCTGGGTCTTCATTATGTGCTTGTGATTCGTTTGGTTTGTAAGGCACGACAGTGTTCACAGTGACTTCTGGTGACCCCAGTGCAGTCTGATGTCCCTTGAAAAGAGACAGAAAGCTGGAAATGAGCGACAGGGTTTTGTTTGTTTGTTTGTTTAAACCATAAACCCAGAGCTAAGAGGCTTGCTCAAGGCTGTTCAGCACTCATGGCTCCAAGCGGTGATTTTACTGCTGCCAACCCAACCTGCCCGTTGAGTTGACTGGGGGTTTGGTACAGACCAGGGCTGGGGACTGGGTTAAACTACGGAGACTGGTGACAGAGCTGCCTGAAAAACGTTTGGAAAGAACAAGTCGTGCTGGGAGCATTAAAATGAATAATTAAGGCTTGGATTCCTTTAGGGAGGAAAAGAATTTATTGCTGCTCTTTTCTCTAGCCAAGGGGGACATTTGTTACTGAGTTGTGTATTTTGAGACAAGGCACAAATGTGGTTGAGGAGGGGCTGGGGAGGAGGGGATTTTTTTTCCTCCTACCTGGGTAATCCAGCTGCACAGTGAGACATTCTGGGCTGGTTATGCCACTGGGTGATTTTGTCTGGTCTGTACCAAGAACCTAGACTTGTGCTTCATTTCAGTAGTCCTCAGTCAGCTTTGCTTTTAGAAAAATAAAGTGCTGAGCAGAGAATTCTCCTCCTCCCTCTGCTGCGGTGCCTTGACATTTACCCATGCACGAGGTACCCAGCACAGCAATCTGGGTCCAGGGTTGCTGATACCAGCATAACTCTATCAGCTGCTGCAGCCCTTTCTCTGAGTCCCATCAGTGGGAACTGGGGCACAACCAGGGCAATGGCTCTGGGTTTTTTGTTTTGTTTTTTTTTTACTGCTTGGTAGCTTGGGCTTCCAGTTACACTGAAGAAAAATGGGAATTGAATGCAATGAGCTCTAACTGACAGACAGCCTGCCCGCTGCAAGCAGATGGGTTGCACGGCAGCTGGTAATCAGGCCCAAAAACCTTAATAAATGGAGCATTTTCAGTCTCAGCTGGGTCATGATCTAAGTGTTTAATAAGCTTTATAAACCAGAAGACAAAAAAAGTTTTTCAGCGTTTTTAATTAGGATTTTTTTTTTCTTCGAATGCTTGTAAAAGGGTGAGTGTTCTTCAGCAGAGCTGAAGGAGCTCCAGTCAGAGCTCCAGGAGCTGGCAGAGTGCACATGAAAGGGAATGCAAAGCTACTGATTTTCATAGAATAAAAAAACCACCCTGCACTAAAAACCCCAGCACAATGAGATCAATTCCATCCAAACTCTAAAAATATCTCCTTTCCTGATACTCTGTCCTAGCAGAAACACATTGCACTGTGACGGGTGATTCTGGGAAAGCCCATGTCACCTTTAAGAGCTGACTGTGTGGTTAGGGCAGGAGACCCCTGTTTAGCCAGGCTTCCAATGCTTCTGGGGACCTGGAGCCAGCCGGTGGTCCCACAGATGGTGTTTGTGGTGAATGCCCACATTGCCTGTTCGTTCTGAGTACACCCTTCCACTGTCCAAGCAATGACTTGGCACTGGCCCTGGTTCCTGCAGTGGGTCCTTGTTACAGCCACTGGCCCAGGTGTGTTTTCTGCTTCCTTTGTCCATAGGTGACATTCTCCATATAGACTCAGGGCCATTCCTACCAGCCACAGCCAGCAGGACTTTGTTGGTTGCTTGGGCTGTGTAGGTGCATTCCTGCAGAATATTTTTAATGGTCAGCTCTAATTTTGCACCTGTACTGATGTTTCGGTCTTGCTCATCTCTTTGCTCTCCAGGAGAATCCTTGAGCTTTGCGGATGATTTGCTTTCTGGCCTTGCAACATCCTGTGTGGCAGCGGGTAGGAGCCACGGCGATGTCCCTGAAACCAGCCTCTATTCAGTCATTTTCAAGTGCCTGGAACCAGATGGTCTGTACAAGTAAGGAGAGGCATGCGGGGAGGTGCTGGGGGCAAGGAGGGATCTCTGATGCCATAGTTTGTTATTGACCTTTTTGGTCAGCACTACATTGCACCAGACACAGGGCAAGTAATGAGACTCTTCCTTTTGCTTTGGGTGTTAGGCTCAGCAGGTGAAATGGACTGGTGCCTGCCAGTACAGCACTGGAGGCACTGGGAGTCTGTGGGAGACCTCAGTGGAATAACTCACATCTTCAGTATTCTGGGTTTCCAGGTCCATGCCTTGTGGATAGGGCTGTCTATCATGATGGACTGAGCTCGTGTGGTCAGATTGAAGCGAGCTGCCAAATGCCTGGTGGGCTGAAATAGCCAGATATCAGAAGTGCGATGGATGTTGTTTATGTAAGTTGCTGTCTATATCAGTAGGACACATATAGCAGATCAGAGAGACACCAAATCCATCTGCCCACCACTCAGTTGCTTCTGCATGGATGGCTGGGCACGCCTCTGCTGCTGTTGTTGTTCACTTGACTCTTTTGAGATATTCTTTGAGCACATGGGATTGGATTTTCTGTTTGGATCCTGCGGAGTAGTTAGTGTCCAAAGCAAAAGGGTAATTTCAGGATCTGAATATTAACTTCTTCTTCAGTATCATTTGGAGGGAGTCTGGGCTTTTCAGCCTGGCTCATTAGCCAAGGCATCCTCTGTCTTGAAGGGCACATCAGGAGTCAAGACAGTTAGAAGAGAAAAATACAGAGAAAAAACGGCAAGGAGACAGAGGAGAGACAGACTAACCAAGAGAGAAACACCCAGGGCTTAATGTCAGAGTGACTGTAATAATTAAAACACATTTTGTAGTGAGTAATGAAACTTTTTATGGGACCACAAAAGCTTTTAAAACGAGAGCTGGCAAATGGTCTGTCAGCGAGAACTTTTTAAGGTCTTGATTAATACTTTCCCTTTGCCTCCCCCTCCACCACCCCCCAGTTAAGTATGTTGACAGCCTCTGGAGAAGGAGAAGTCTTTATTGAGCATCTCTTGAGCAGGGCTGTGTCCAGGAGCGGGCTTCAAGTGATACCTCTTGCCATTTCATAGTTTTACATGTTTTCTTCTTGTTAAATATATGTAATGCATAAATATAACTATTAATATCACTGGGAACTCAGCTGCTCTGAAAAGGTGCCAGGGAGAGGCTGGAGCGACCGCGGCGCTTGCTAATAACCCAATGCCCATAAAATCGGCCGGTTGTGAGCTCTCAGCCGCACGGCTTACGGCTGCCAGGGGCACTGGGTGAGGGAAGAGCCACTGGGTTTGATGGGGAGGCTGCTGCTGAGGTGAATGCACAGAGCTGGGAGCCAGAAAGTCTGGCTCTTGGGCAGCCTGGGCTGCGAAATCATCTTCCCCATCTGCTGGGCAGGGATATTTGCACTCACCGATCGCTTTAGGGGCTCTGTGTTCTAATTCCTGTCTGCAAAGGGCTGGGAGAGCCTTGGGTGGAAGGTGGAAGGCTTTGTCCAGAACTTCGTCATTCCTTTGGTCAAAGCCAAGCTTCTGCTTCACGGTCATAAGGCACATTGCCATGGAGGGGGTAAGCGGAGTCAGCAGTGCCCTGTGTCCTGGGGTGGCTGTGGGCAGCTCTTGCTCTCTGCAGGTGCCCCTGGGTGAGGGACAGTAGGTCTTTGTGGGGAGACATGGCTGCAGGCAGCAGTCCTCTGGCACCGAGGAGCTTTGGACCTCATCCTTCTGGGAGGACAGGCCCTGAGCTGACGCACAGTGTTGGCTCCGTCGCGCAGCTAAAGAACTTGGCACACCACTCCCAGGGCTGCTCACACTTAAGCACACATGTATGGACACGTGTTCATGTTGGCACCTGTAAGACACAGACCCACACTCCTGGACATCAAGGGAAATGTGTGTGCACAGACAGTGCAGCACATCCTCCTGGGCAGCTGCTGCTGCGTGCCCTGGCACGGCTGCCTGGACACTGCCCTGCCTACATCGTAGCCATTGCTCCAGCCTGGGACCGAACCCGCACGTGTTTCCTGGGCATCTGGGTGTTCTCAGATTCATGGGCACACACATTAACTGCTCCTCTGTTTGGATGTCCATGCGGTTGCAACACAGCACGAAGAAAGCCAGAACAGTGAAATGTGAGGCTAGCGCTGGGTTCTGAGCCCGCGCAGACGTAACAACAACAGAGGCACGGGCACGAGGTCATTTCTTAAATTGAATTTCTTCTGCTTGTTTTATTTGTTTCTGTGGAAAAATAGCTATCTTGGAAGGCGCTGGCCTGGGTATGATCCTGATCATAGCCACACAGCAAGGGACCTGTGTTTTTCTCTGGGCTGTTAGGTCAGCAGACAGAGGCTGCAGCATCAGAGATTTTCAAAAGCAAAGGCTTCTGCTTGTTCTGTAGTCTGAGAGTATCATGTAAACCAAGAGAGGGGACTGTGAGATTGTGGAAGTGTCCTCTGCTCTGTAAATGTGTTGGACATCCTGTCCTTCCTGTAGGACCTAGGGCAGTTCCACTCTGCTGTTGACCATTCGTTTGGAGTATTACCAGCCTGAGATCAAAGCTGGGCTTGAGAATGAAAAACAAAACCAAAAAATGTTCTACAAGCAAACAAATAAACAGAGTCTGATTGAGTCCTCTGCTTTTGAGACTTCTGCAGTTTCAAAACATAAACTAACAAAAGGAGAACTAATTTCTTTGTCCTTTGCAATTTCAATCGGAGGAAAATATGTTGCCTGTCAGCCCTTTGCATAGAATAGCAGAAAGGTTTTGGTTGGAAGGGACCAGTTCAGCTCAACTAATCCAACCCCCCTGCAGGGAGCAGGGCCATCTGCAAACAGAGCAGGGTGCTCAGAGCCCCATCCAGCCTGGCCTGGAATGTTCCCAGGCATGGGGCATTGACCACCTCTCTGGGCAACCTGGGCTAGTTTTTCACCACACTCACAGTAAAGAATTTCTTCCTTCTCTCCAGTCTAAATCTCCTTTTTTTTTTTAGTTTAAAAACATCCCCCCTTGTCCTGTCACTACAGGCCTAGCTAAAAAGATTGTCCCCATCCTTTTCTTCCCCTTGTCTGTAGTATGTTGGGGTTGAGATGCTAGTCCCTGCACAGAAGGTTTTCAAAGGGAGATTAGTTCATATCAGCAAAAAAGTGTGTGCTCCTCAGGCTCGTGGACACACGTGGACACTCCTGCCAGACTGTCAGACGGGTGTCCCTGCGTGGGGATCCATGTCAATGCACTCGTGTGCCCACACACAGGGATGCTGAGGATGGTCCTTGAAGAGTGTCAAGTTTGGTTTAAACTCTTAAAAGCCAAAAGTCTTACTGTTCACAAGAGAGGGGATTGTTCTCCCCAAAGACAGCTAGACCAGAGGACTCTGTCAAGCCTCCTCCTGGGGGAATCTGGAAGAGGATGGGGTGAGGAAGGTAGAGGGAGAGATGTCTGTTAAGTGTTTGTCTTCCACAAACCAGCCAGTGCAGATAGAGGTTAATGCCACTCAGACTGATGGTTTGGGAGTTTGGGAGCACCATTCTGTGACAGGCAACTTGTGATGCACCAAACACCAGTCAAGAGAGAGGGCCCTGGCTTGTCTCAGAAGTCTAACTTAGCCTGGAGGAGTGACCTTACATTTCTCATAGCCCTTACGTAGCTCAGCACCCTACAAACCCAGCCAATCTCTTCCCTGTGGAGACAGAAGCTTCCCTTGTGCATCCCATAGCCTCCCTGAGCCTTCAACCCCACTCATCCATCATTCCTTGAGTGCCTGGGGATGCCTCCTCACTGAGCTGTACCTGGTCAGCTGCCAGAAAGCATCTTTGCCAGCCCAGCACGTTCATTTCAGATACTTGGGGAGACACCAAGTATCCCTCAGCCAAAAAGGGAAATTTTGGAAAGGCAATGAAAACCCCCTCCAGCTCCTCGATGGAGCTGCAGTGCAAACACACCAACTTCTTCCCTGCACTACAGATACTATAATTATAGATTAGATTAAATCCCAATGTTTCACTTTATTTACATTCCTGACCTAGCCTGTTCATTTCCGGTGTTTGTGCCAAGAATCAGCACAAAATTTACTGGAAATAATATGGAAGTCATCAGGATCCCTTCCAGAGCCTTTCCTTAGAGCATGTTCATGTGCTGAGAAGGATCCTTGACTTTGCATTCCCTTTGCTGGCTCAGATGAGGTTTCCCCAGGGTGATCCTAAACCAGCCCGAAGGCTCTGGGAGAGGATGTTCCAGGAGTGTTGGAAAGGTGGAAACCTCTTCCTAGAGGATGAAGATTGGACACTGCCGTCATGTGGAAGGGGATTCAGTTAGTCCTCAGAATGACAACCCAAGGTTCCCATCCACAGCCAAGCCCCACCAAGACCTGCCTGGCCAGCATCATCATCTCATGTAGGGTCTGGAGGGCATCACCAGCATGGCCAGGCTTGGCCTCTGGTATCATATGCTGGCTAAGAGTGAACATACATTTTTTTTGCAAGCATAAGGAAAGAGGCAAAGGTGTTGAGTAGGGGGAACCCACCACAGCACAGAGAGGCAGCAGGCGCAAGCTGAACGCGCTAAAGGAGCTGGCCCAGAGCAAGGCTGATTAATGTTGACTGACCTCTGCCTCGTGCATAGCTGGGATAAAACGTGGAATGGAAACCCTTGGTGCTCAAGAGTGTGCTAATGCTGGCAGCAGTTCGCTGCTCCTTATATGATACTAATTGTTATTGTTGGTCTTCCGTCAGGAAGACACGTGAATGAGCACTGGAGCAGAGACAGATCCCAGCTAGCTCAGTGGCATGGGTTAAAACACATCTGGTACAGCCCTTGGCCGAGTCCTCTGTGTGCACAGGAGCTCTGCTGCTTCAGCGAATTCACCTCTTCTATTCCGTGTGTTCTCCAGCTTCCTGAAGCCGAGCAGTGTATGGTTGTAGTTTCTTCTCAGGCATTCCTGGCTTGCAGAAGCTCAAACAAGGCAAGTCAAGAGTTGAACAAGTGTTTGCTAAATCTCAGAGCTGTGCTCTAAATGCAGCTCTGTCCTTTCTCAGCACTTTAGGGCTGCTTCAAAACCAGGCTGCCCAAATGCTGGCTCAGATGTCTGGGTTGGTGGGGTTTTTTTTCTGAAGTCCAGCACTGATCTGTCCGGGCCCATCTGGGCTACATGCAGATCACTGCAGTGGAGGTGGGTTGGCCCCATGAAAGATGTTCTGTACAGGGAGGGCAGGGGCTCAGCAGAAGGTGGTGATCTCTCTTTCTGCTGATAGTAATGAAGTCCCATCTATGGAAGAAGGCTGGGCTCCCATTGAAGTTTCCAACACTAGGAGGGTACAGTTATAAAAGCTGCAGAGAAGAAGCTCATGCTTTCTTCATGGTCAGTCTAGGTGCTGCAGGCTCTTCCCAACTTTGCCATCTGCTCTACTCAGTGATTTAAGCAGATCACTTTGTCTCGCTTTCAACTCCTCAGGTGTTGAGCTCTCTCACTGTCTCTGTACGGCCCAGGCTGGCTGAATCAGATCAGGGCCCCCAGGTGCTTCTGCAATGTTGCTATACTGATCATTTGCCAGCGGCCTTCTAAAAGTTGGTCTCGTGCCTGAATCCTCCGTCTGATCTGTCTCTGACCACCAGTATTCAGCCATCTGGGACAGATCTGGAGTCAGGAGATGCCTTCCCACTGACCTCAGTGGAACCTTCTTCCTTAGTATACCTAGTCAAGCCTTTGAGCATCTCCCTCCTTTCCACTGGAAAGAACAGTTTATCCTCCACAAATTCTCTGCTTCTGTTCAACAGAACAGCCTTTGTTGCCTGCCATGCCTGCTTCTCCCCGCCCCTTCCTCAGGACATCCAGATTCAGGTAGCATTCTTGATTTTGTCCTAAAAACTCCTAACCCCAAACCTGTCTGGGTCCAGGCCCATTCGCATTGCTCTTCTTGGGGTGGCTGGAGGAAGGCTGGCAGTGGGGGAGCGAGGAGGAGGAGGTGTAGGACATTGGAGCTGGGGGAGTGTGTGAATATAGGATTCTTCCTGGAAATGGTAATAGGATGGAGAGGAGGAGTTTGGCCTTTTCATCTGTTGGCAGACAAATGGACCTTTGCAATCCCACCTTTTCCCCATCCCCAATCCCCTATCACCAACCCTTTGCAGTTATGGGCTTGGATCCTTATTTCTGAGTGTGTAGAAACCTAATGCCACTACCCTAGATCCGTCCAAGTCTTATCTCATTGACTAATGGGAGAGCGAGGACAAGAGATGCGCTATAAATATCAACATAGGCATTGCTGGCTTTGATTTGCCTCTAAGCCAGCCAAAGCTGCATTGTGCTGCTGCCTTGGAGCCATTTGTTTTGTTCATCGGTTCTCCATGGTATAGAGGACCTTTTTCCTGAAGGCTGGAAAGCTGAGGGCCATGTTGATTTGGTTGTTACAGCAGGGTCTGAACTCTCTCCCCTTCCAGGGCACAAGGAATTGACTGCTTGGTGTGGATGTTTCTTTCATCTTGTAGAGAAGAAACGAGGCAGGAGAAGGGCAAATGTTTTATTTTTGTTGGCCATGTCCCTAGCTAGGGAAACTGAGGCAGGGAGAGGTGATGTGACATGCATGAAGCTTCTCCGTGGGTTGGACCTGAGCAGAGTCAAGAGGTGTCCTTGCTCACACTTCAGGACAGCGCTTAAGAGAATTGCACTTTGGTCAGGGGATGAAGCAGTGCCTCCTGCACAACAATACAGTCTTCTCTTCCTACTTTCCACGTGCAGTCTGGGACCCAGGTACCTCAGAGTGCACATCAAGGAGCCCGAGGCACGCTCTCAAAAATGCTCCTGTCTGCCTTAGCATCTTGCACACTCCCCTTTCTCTGGCTCTCAGATGGTGGGGTTTTTTTCCCAGCAAAGCCAGTCTGGCAGCAAACTGACTTTTTTTTCTGCACAGCAAGAGAAGCAGGCGATGCCATTTTGCCAGCTGGAGCTTCCTCTCTGTTGCCAGAGCGCAGATGAAGCTCCTGCTGCCTCACCTCCATCCTGGGCGCTTGGCAGGAGTCTTGCTGGGGACAGCGCTATGGCTTTGACACCAAGAGGCAGTGTTACCTCACGTCTGCAGCTCCGGGGCCGGCTTGCAGCCCTGCTGGGGTGCACACAGCCCAAAACAAGCTCTGCCCAGTGTTGATCCTGGAATTTAAATTATGGGCAAGCGTGATGCAGAGGGATCCAAGCAGTCTGTGCGCGAGCCAGCCCAAGCCAGACGCAGCACGGCTGCGTTCACTTGGCAGTCCTGTGGCTTTACACCAGCTCTGCCGAGCCAAGAGGAGAGCAAAGGGGTATCAGACGAGGTGCAGGGCTGGGCTGGCAGAGCTGGGCTGGCAGAGCTGGGCTGCAGCAGGGGTGGAGCTGGTGCCTTACATAGTATGGTGCTGGTGATGCTTTCCTGCTCAGGTCTCTGCATTGGCCCTTCCTGGGCATTGCCTTGTGGCTGGATAGCTCTCGTGCACCCCAGGCAGACTCTCTGCAAAACGATGGTCGGGTTTGCCACGTCTGGGTTTGTGCATCTCTGGCCAACACTGCAGTGTTGGGGTGACAAGTTTCTGCCCCTTTCTCTTACTGCTTCCCTGAGCCTGGTACCAGCTCAACCTGATAATACCAGGCAACTCAAGTTTTTAATAAGCTAATTCCAGCCTCAAGGAGTGGCCAGAGCAGCTCAGTTCTATCCATAAATGTGCCCTAGAAAGGATGAGACAAGCTGCTCTGGTGCCCAGCTGTTCAGATACTACGGCACCCACAGGTCTTATCTGAACCTAGAGCTGTACCCACAGCCCAGGGAGTAAATCAGCTCAGACTTTGGATGGGACCCCAGGTCCCAAAAGCTGGAGATACTTGGGCCACAAGATGATGCTTATCCAAATCAAAAGCCAAGTCACAAGCTAATCCTACCTGCCCATCTTTTCCTTCACACTCTAGAGGCAAAATTTAGATGCCATTACCTACAAGGTCTGTCCCAGCTCAGACCAGCAATGTGCCTGTATCTCATATATGGCCTGCAAGTCCTTAAAACTGGTTAAACATTTTGTTGTTGTTGTTTCGTTTTTCCAAAGGACACCTGCAGCACATCCCACCCCTTCCTTTTCTTGCAGTGGCAACACAGAGTCCCTCACCAGCCTTGTCTCCCACTTCATTATCTTCATTTTACCCCTTTGTTTTTTTTTTTGGTGTGCATTACAAAAGGAATCTCTTTTAACCTTTGACTTGCACAGAATGTTACTTCTGTAAGCAGCCACCTCCTGGCCGTGCCACACTGGGGTTTATCAGCACACAGTGACTCCTCCAGCTCTGCCAGCCCTTCTCCCCCTCAAGGTCACGGGACAAGGCTGTTTCCCAGCTGCAGGGAGTTTGCCATGGGGGAGCTATGCGGGTGATGGAGCCCCTGCACGGGCAGTTGCTGATCCCAGCTGCTTTCCAGTAGATTTTGAGTGACCTTTAACTTACTCCTTGGGTTGGGAGGTTGTTTCCTCCCTACAAAAGAAATTTGCTTGTGTTTTCCTTCCTTTGCACCTGGGCTTTTCTGTGCTGGTGCCATCTTCAACTGTGGGGTCTGCCCAGACCCTGTTGTAGTCAACAGGAGCTGTTATTCCCCTAGACCTCATGCAGCCTCGGGTTCTGATGGTGGAGCAGGAGCATGGTAGGGCATGGCCTGCGATTGCTCTGCTACAGCCGCTGCTGCTTAACTCTTCTGCTTAAAAGTGGACTTGTCAGGAGCAGCCCCATTTTGGGACCTTTTTCCAGTTGTATGTGCTGAGACTGGAAATCCCTGAACTTCACACAGGTGCAGAGCCCTCGGTGCCTGTCTCAGGTTATGGGAGTGCTTAGACAGCCAAGCCCCTGCTGCATAACGTGGTTGCAAAAGTAGCCAGTGAATTCAGACATCTCCATTTTGGGAGAGTCATCTTCCAGGCTTCACTGGCAGAGTCACAGCTCCCATTGGCTTCAGCTGAATTTGTGCTACAGTTGTTCAGAGTGAAATGGAGACATTGAAGATTAGCAAGTAACCTCAAAGTACCTGCTTCTGCCTGAGCTTCCCCACCTGTAAACCAGACATGTTAAAATGGAGCTACGTCCGTTGCTGGGTTTTCTGTACAGCGAGGAGACAGAAAGCCCAGAAGTAGCTGCTTGGTTGCAGAGGTGGCATCCACACGGTGACGTGGGACTTGCCATGGGTAGTGCTCCTTCCTGGAGCTATGGCCCACTTGGTCTCTGCTTGGTCTCCCTGGCTGAATGTCACCTCGTCCTGCCAAGAATATTTTGCCTTGAGCACCTTGAGAGTGACTGCTCCCAGCACATGTGCCCTCATTGCTCCTGGTCACCTCACACACACGCTCACTTCCCTCATCAGGAATGAGATAAATTTGATTATACAGCAATATGGTTTCTGTTATGAAAGGGGGAAAGAAAATACCCTGGCTTTCACTGAAAACCCTCGGAGCCAGAGCTTATGTCATAATTTAAATGTTTCTAAAAAGAAAAGAAGGGTCTGAGGATTGCTTTTTGTTCAGAGGGTGATGGATGGAGGGGGTGGTGGGGCAGGGTCCTGTCTTCACCAGATAAACTGATGGAGGTGGGTGTGGAGACTTGCTGGCCTGGTAGGAAGGGGTGCTTGCTGATGGGTCACTAGGAGATGTTTTCCCAGATACCTGGAGCCACTGGCAGCTTAGTGAGGTGGACTTCAGCGCATACTATGACTCAGCTCTGGGCTGTCATACCCCTGAGTCAGGGTTTGTTGCTTTTCTTCCATTCTTTCTCTTGATTTCTGCTGGGGAAGCCACAAGGCAGCAACAACCTGAGCTACATGTGGAGTGTGCCAGCCCCTGGCATTTTCTCCTTCCTTTTGAGCATCTCCCACCACCCTGCAGTTATGGAAATGGCCTCAGCTCTTAATCTTATTGCACAACCCCAAACAGAAGGGCCTGCATTGGGCCAGGATACTTTTATGTTTTCTTCCTATCTGGTTTGCATCATTGCAACATCTCAGTCTTCCAGCCTTTCTGTGGCAGGGTGTGGGGTGAGTCTGTATCCTGTACACAGGAGGCTCTACACACACTAGTGCCAGTTTCTCACATGGGGCAGGGGATGCTGCAGTGTGCCACTTGATCTCTGGGAGACCCACCCTGGGCTGCTGGGGGAACCTCTCAGAAGAAGCACCCTGAACCAAAACGCCTTTGACATGTCACCACTGATGTAAGGGAAAGGATTTCAAGCCATTACAGCTGCTACAGGCTGTACTCTTCACCCTACATTGCACCTTCCTTCTTGTAGGAGCATCATGGGCAAGGCTTGACGCGTGTTTAGGCAGGCTGGTCTCCAGTGGAAGCCGCTGGCTTAATAACAGCATCTTCTAGTTGTCCCAGAGCAAGTCTGGGATAATGCCCAAGAGTCACATTAATGAAGCTATTCCTACTTCATGCCCATAAAGTAGACCAAGACAGAAATAAGGACTCTGTCTCATCCCCACCCTGGCTTGCCTGCCCAACCAGCTTCATCCCCATCAAGGGGGTATGTAGGGGACCGGTGGGGACCTGAAAATGCCTGGGGTAATCCTAGAACCCCAGATGATGATGGCGGTGATGATGATGATGATTATGATGATGATTATTATTACTCTGGTGAGCCCCACCCCATGTCATGAAGCCCATCTGCATCACCCCACACAGCTCCTGAGCCCTTGCAGGCCACCTCCAGCTCTCGGCTCCATCCCTGCCTTGTACCTGCTGCACGGCCACACGCTCAGTTGTTTTCCAAGTGGACACACGAGTTGAAGAATTAACTCCACAAGGGCCTTTCTGTGCAATGCACCAGGATTAAATATTTATGTTGGCAAAAAGCATGTAATAGGCAGTTCAGGATCAGAGATAATGAAATTGAGGTGTGTGGAGAAAGCAGGGGGAGGCAGGGGGCTTGCAGGAGCAGGAGGGAGAGGGACCCGAGTGGGCTGCAGTATGTGTGCACGGGCCATTGCGTTTGGGTTTATAAAAACCCCACGTGTTTGTGCGGGGACCCCATCCCTGACACTGGGAGCTCTGCAACACATGAGGGAGCGCAGAGATCAGCCAGTGCCGTTCCTTGTGGGCACACCAGGGTCGGCCAGGAGTCGTGGGCACCTGGGTGACTTGAACTTAGAGGCATCTGAAGTGAGGTGGGGCAGGGACTGTCCTGGAGCAGATGGCTGGGTGGGGAGTAGGAAGTTATGAGACCCTCTTAGTGATCTGCAAATGGTGTACGATCCTAAATCATTATTAGGGGTGATACAGGATCCCTCGCTCTTCAGACTGCTGCACTCAAGGTTATTTACTGGTGACTGCATCCGATCGGGCAGCAATGTGGTTTGGATTACACAGAGGGTTCCCAATCAGGTCAGGAAGACACAGCAGCATCACACTGAGTGGGGAAGGCCTATGGAAGCCTCCCCGGGGGGTGTTAATGAAGAGCCACGCAAGGACGGGTGGCGGGGGTGCACGAGAGGTGCGGGCAGAGGGGAAGGTGCTGGGCATTGCAGGAGGGAGGACTCGATCCTGTGCCACAGGAGGAAAACAAGGAGCTCATGCAACAGCAAAGGGCGCTGCTCTTTCTCAATTCATTATCTTTACGAGACAACAACATCTCTCTCTTTCCACCCAACAACAAATAGCGCAGAAGGCGGCGCATGGAGGGGGTTGTGAGTCCTGCGCTGTGCTGTGGGACCACGGCCAGTCGCGGAGCCTCCGGGGAGCTATGAAATGAGGCATGAATGGAGTGTTAGGAGAGAATGGAAACTCTCCACTGGCTCCCAGGCCGGCTTTTTTGCGGGGGGTCCCTTGCTCAGGATGACAGCGCTGCCTCTTGTAAACACGCATTTCCTCATCCCCGTTTGTTTCTCTCTCTTGTGCAATCTCTTGTACCAGACGGGAATGGGAGTGAGTCCCAATGGTACGTGAATGTGTTACAAAAAAACCTTCCCACCCTGCCACCAACGAAGTGCTGAGAAATAACAACAGGGTTTAAAGGACGAAAAGAGAAAGAAGAGAAAGATGGGGGGAGCTGGATGGATTTGCTACTGACCATGAGTTATTATTCAGAGTGTAAACTCAAGGACATGGCTCTGCTGGTAGTTTACAGCATCAAGCAGCACTGAGAAGTTCCCACTGCACTCAGTGTTGCTCATCCCTCTGGGAAAAAGAAGTTCCTTCCCCAGATGACTTTCCTGGGTGAAAAATATGGGACAAAAATAGGGGTGAAGTAACTTGGCTGAGATCACATAGTGCTCAAACTAAGAGGTAGTCCCAGCTCCAGGATGCAGAGCCAGCATCGTCCCCTGTGCTGGGCTGTTTCTCCTGGGGTGCGTGGGGAGTGTGGCTGCCACCTTACTGCCAGCATCTGCTGTCCATGTGGACCAGCCAGGCTGCTGTCCTTGAGCAGCACTGGTGGGACAGAGCACAACCAGGCTGAGGTGTGATGCTAAAGTGTAGGAGAAAGGGCAAGTCCCACCATCAAACACAGAAAGTCTCCTGGACCAGCAGTAGAGGGAAGAAGGTTGTCTGGACCTGGGGTGGTGGAGCAGGGATGGAGGATCTGTGGGTAAGCTCTAGCTGCAGAGGAGGAAAAGCCACTGGGACTTGCAATCGTTCCACACAGAGGGAAAAACAAGGGAAGAAACCTGCAGGGAGCGATGCCTCTGAGCAGCACTTGCAGGAGGGCAGGGCTGGCTCTGCACCTCTGGACACTTGCAGGCACGGACATCATTTCAATAAAGAAATGATTAAAAGGGGGCAAGGGTTGGGGGGGTGTAGAAAAACCCAAACCATCTGTTTTACTTCAAATCAGAGAAGATTCCTTTGCTTGCAAGGAATGTGTAAATCACGCCGGGCTGGGAGATGTACATAACCCTGCCTGAAAGCTCCTCTGCACTTCAAACGAATTCTAACGTGCTTACTGGGATTTTGGTTTTATTATTTGTCTCCCCTCCAATCTCCCTTGTCCTACCCTCCACCCTCCCTATCTGCCTGCTGGAGCTGTGACAATCTGCTGCCAGCCCCTCACCCCTTTCCCCCTCGGTTCGGGGGCCTCGGGGAGCAGCCAGCGGGCGGTGGCAACCGCAGGCATGGCTGTCATCCTTCTGCCAGGGCTTGCTGGCACCCAGCGTCCCAGCCTTGCCACCGTCCTCCCCCCCCACATTGCCCCTGAACCGACGTTACAGGGCCTGGTGGGCTGCCCTTGCTCCCGCAGCCCGGCGCAGGGTGCGGATGCTTCCCGCTCAGAGGCTGGCACATTGGGATCCTGCCTGGGATGCTGCGAGTGCGGTGAACAGCGGCATCCCCTTCCTTCAGGCCATTCCCTCATGTGCTGTTGTTGCTGTCGTGATTTGTTTCACTTCGTTTCATGCAGAGGGTGAAGCAGCAAGGGCTGGCCAGCGGTGCTGGGGACAAACCCTGCGGAGATACATAGACAGACCAACAGCTTCTGCTTCTAGGGGCTTACAACCACCTCCTTGTGCCAGCCTGCTAAGGTGACTTGTCCTGCACCAGAGGGACTGCCCTTGGGGACAAGGACAGGCTCTGCTCCCTGTGGGTGATGCAGCCCTTTGCCTTTCTTCTGAGGCTGTCGAGCAGGAGGCCCTATTGTGGTGGCTTATATAAGAACAGTCAGCCATTGACCCACTTGACGTGGACCACCCACTACTCAGATGACACTGTCTTTTGAAGTCACTACCAGCCTGGGCTGGATTTCAACCAGCAGCTGAGATGGAAGCCAAGCCCCCAGGAGGATGAGAACAAACCCTACCAAGGGGTTCTCCATGGGTAGCAAACTGTGGAGTGTCTGGTTCTTGTTTAGAGTGACTGTGAGGTTGGGAGGGGCGAACGTTTCCCAATTTGCCAAGGGTCACAACCTTCCTCTCCCCCATCTCCCCAGGGCCAGTGATGGCCAAGCTTTGCAGAGCGTTGGTAGGTTGAACGGCTGGTATGGTTAGCTGTGAACATTTCCATTGTGGAGCTCACTGCAGGGGTCCTGGGCCTCGCTCGTCTCTCCTTTCTCCCTGAGACAACTGGAGGAAGAGTTTGATTTATTCCCTCTCTCCTTCTGAGCAGCCTTCTTGTCTCCTGCAGCCACAGCCTCCCCAAGCCCTTCTGTCTCTTCATGGAGGACAGCAGCTGTCCCAGGAGTAGCCCAAGGGTGGTACTAAAGTGATGTGTCTCTCATGGGAGACCCACCTAACACACAGGAGGACTAATGCTTTCAGATGAGTCTGAAAACCACCCACCCATAGGTCTGTGCAAAGAAGAGAAGCAAAACCACAGAGTAATGACTTACCCCTAAATATGTAACCTTTGTGGAGCCAGGGCTGGAGGCTTCATGGTGTCTGTGGCAGAGGGAAGAGGGGCAGGGCTGTCCCAGTCCTGAGAAGAGAGCAGAAGGTATTGGAGCAGGAGGGAGAGAAGATGCAGGTGCTGCCTGGAGATACCCCATCCCAAGGAGCAGAGGGGGTGCAGAAAGCTGGAGGGATTGATGGACGTTGTGGTGCCTGTGGGAAGGCTGTGGCAGGACTTTAGGGTCATGTGGGACACAGAGCCTGGGGAAAGCCCTCCTTGGCTGTGCTGCACCCGGGACATCTCGATCCATCACCAGCTCTCACTGACGCTCTGCAGCCAGAGCGGGATGAGCCCCTGTGGTTTGCAGCCTCGGGTGTCAGCTGTGGTGTAGCAGGGAGTTGTTCCAGCAGCACAAGGAGTTTGTTTATGATCTCCTGGTGAGCCCCAGCAGAACAGGGACTCTGGTGCTCGACAGACTGATACAAGCTGGTTTTACTTCACTGAAGACAAAAGCAACAGCCCATAGTGGCTCAGCACCACCTCCTTCTGGTGCCTTACTCCACCAAAGGACATTAGAATTCATATCCTGGGTGACCTGGGACCTTTGCTGGCTTTGCCAGGCAGAGGAGGGGAGCACCTTGCCCGAAGCTTTAAGACAGGCAGAGAAGACTGTGGAGAGCTGGGCCGGTTCTTGCTGCATTGCCTTTATAAGCACATCTGTGAATCTTCATCCTCACAGCCAGAAGGACAAAAGCAAGAACACAACTGCCAAGAAATATGGACCTCAAACACCCTCTATCCATCTTCCCTAAAGCTGGTAATTCAATAGTAATCCTGTTTTTTCTGCCCTTGTCTTGTCCACACAGTTCAGACACTATCCCTGTGGGACACCCTAAGGGTCTACTGGGCATCATCAAGCTAATAAAAAACTCCACTCCTTGGAGCACACCTTGGAGCTAAAGCTCCGGGCTGGCATCATAGGCTGTGTCAATGTTATCTCATGTCAGGGCAGCTTTTTTGGGGCATACTATCCTGTGACCACTCCAAGGAGCTGTTCTCTCATCCATATCTCACCTCCACCAGAAGCTTCTGGCAGTGCAGCCCCTCTCTCCAAAGACATTTGCTCTCCTCTTCCTTCATCAGTGGTGTCAAGCTGTTTCTGAAAGGATGTCCCGTGAGCATGAGCCATGCGCTGGGGAGACAGAGACAAGTATGAGGGAGGACAGGGTGCACTGCTGGTGCTGTCAACCCCTGGATGGTGACAGCACCCTGGGGACACAGCAGCCAGAAGGGCTGCAGTGACTGTGCTGCACCTTCTGGGTGAGATTGTGGCCCTGCTGAAACCTTCTGGCATTTTTCCTTCATTTCCAGTGAAACACATTTTCACCTAAGGCAGTCTTGGCACTGCTGCTTGCAAGGTGTCCGGCTGGCAAAGGGGCTCCTTGTGGGATCTTGGCCCTCCAACACAGGTATCATTCAGGAGCAGGGCTCTAGGGAACAGAAGGTGGCCTGTGTATCAAGGCCCTCTTTCACAGCCATGGCAGTACTGGGAATCGCTCTGGTGGGGTTTATTGACAGGGTTTCAAGGGAACTCGCGGGAAATTGAGTCGTTGCAGCTGAGGCTGGGAAGGTGAACGTCCTACCGAGGATTTCTCTAGCGGGCCAGCAATGGATCCAGGGAGTAGCAAGAAATGGTCAGCACTTTAATTAATTTATTCCTTTCTCTTTCATCCTTTTTTTTGGATCTTGTTCAACAGGGATCTGAAGCAAAAAAGATGGATGAAGTATTATAAGGAGCAAGAGCTGAGTGAATCTGCATCGTAGGTTGGCTCGGGTGTGCAGCGGGGAGCCAGGGGGGACAGGCACTCACACTTTGCCCGCTGCAGGTTCTGGCTCTCCATAGCCTCGTAGCTCAGAGGCAGGGGGTGAGCCTCAGAGACCTGGAGCAGCACGGTAGGCTGGCCCGGCGCTGTGTGGAGACAGCACTGCGGTGACAGAAGTCATGGGGTGGCACTTTCCCCCCTCCTCAGCTCTCGAGCTCATACGAGTGTAGGTGTGCTACCTGGGGATCAGCCTTGAGTGGAGACATGCTCAGCAGCCTCCCGTGAGCTTCCTCTCCCTCTTGTCATCTCCCCAGTGCCATGCAGCTTCCAGGGGACAGCAGCCAGTGCCTCAGACAAATCTGGGTGCTGGGTAAGAAGGCATCTGATGCTGCTTTAGTCTCTGTGTCTGTTGGTGTGCCGGGGTTCCTGGCAGCTGTGGGGTCTGCAGTCTGTGCAGTGGGTGCTGCAGGACACCTCTGCCAGCTCAGTGGTCAGCTGCCCTCACACCAAAGTGCCTCTGTCCCACACTGCACCCCTGTAATGTAGCAGCATTGCGTGGCCCTTCCCTCCACCCTGGCAGCTCTCATGAGGTGCCACTCTCTCAAGTCAGAGGTTTTGAGCATGGACACAGCACCAGTTGCAGCTCTGAGTATCTTTGCAGGGCAGGTTTGAGTTTCCCAGGGTTGCCACAGAGCAGAGATGGTCTCATGGCTCTGCAAGCCTGTCCCCAGCCCTGCAGCTGCTCCACCTGCCCTCACTGTCTCAGGAGTCAGGTCTGCTTTGCCCTTTTGCAGAGGTCTCCTTGAACAAGTAGCCTCCCACTCTGCAGAGCAGCCTGTGCTCTTCCTCCTGCCAGGAGTATTTGATGGGCACCGTTTCATACACTTCCAAAAGGCATCAGACACCTGAGACATGTTGTGGCAGGTACATTTATTTCCCTCTATCTGACAACTGTGGTCTGGTATTGTTGGGAGGCATCTGTTGAAGGGTAACGATTGGTCTCACAGCATTTGCTGTCCTGGGAAAAAAAGTGTGAATTGTGAGAATGGTTTAGTGACAGCCTCGTGTATTTGTGTCATAGCAAAGCTTCAATACTCTGGCTTGGCCCCAGCGTTGCCGTTAACCTGCTTCTCCATCACGCTGAGGGGAGCAAGGTCACTTGTCACAGATGGTGAAAAGAAGCCCAGTTATAAAAGGTACTTTTCTGGGTGGTAGAACTGTGAGGAGAACTTTCCAAAAGATGTCTTTTCTTTCAAGATGGCACTACCTGCTGTTTCCTTATTGCGGGATAGGAAAAGCAGACACAATGCAAAACAGAAGACATCAGTCCTTTTGTGTACGATACCTGAGCAGCAATTGGCTGGCTGGTGGGAGCAGGTTGGTGTTGCCTCCCTCAGTGCCTCTCCCCAGCGTGCAGCAGGCACCGGGCTGCTCAGGAACACCTTTTCCATGATGAGCTGCCCCCCATCTGTGCTGGCACAGCCTGAGGTTGAGATCACAACCCCTTTGTCCCCAGCCCTGATCCACATTCCTGCTAGGATGCCAGTGCCTAAACAGGAACATCTTATTGCTGTAATACCTGTGACAGTGGCAGCCCTGGCAGGACAGCACAAGGAGGAGGTCCACAGCCCTATGAAGCTTAGCCCAAATCTCAAGCAGGACCTCTGGTAGAGGATGCAGCTTGGTCATTCCCATGCCAGGCTACCAGCCCACCGTGCTCTCTGGCACCATGGACACGGGCATGGCAAGAGCCATCAGCCCAAAGTCAGGGCTTCCAGTAAATAGACCAAGAAATCCTCTCTTTCCAAAAAAGCACTCCCTGCTCATTGCCTGCTTGCTGTGTGCCACGGAGACCAGGGGCGTTGTTCTCATTTACCTTTCTTAATTATATCAAATCACAGAGTCACCAATAAGCTGAGCTGCATTCCTGTGGTTTGTGTGAATGGGCTGCTTTTTGTTTGGGTCGATTTCTTTTTAGATTCTGATGGTTTCTGAATTGGGAATGTTTGTGCTAAACACCCCCACACACCCACCCCTTTCTGTGCTTGCCCAGGCTGCTGGCAGGAGACCCCCCACTCCTCCTCCCTGGACGTCAAGCGAAGTGGGTTGGGAGGCTCAGCAGGGGATGTACAAGCCCACAGTGGGGGCATAGGGGTGAGTGGGTGCCCAGTAGCCCCATGGACGACGCACACCCCCTGGAACATGCACAGCCCCTCAGCATCTCTGCCTTCTGGCTGCCTCCAGCAAGCCCCTCACCTTGGTGTCTGGGAGCTGAAGGTACTGAAAGACTGGGAGAGGTCAGTGTTTGCTCGCGGGACCCCCGAGCACAAGGGTGTGTGCAGTGCTGGGTGTGAGTGGTGTGTTCACACCCACGTGTGTTTGTGGCACCGTTCCTGGCTGCTCTGCTCTGCACGTGGCTGAGCCCGGGCACAGCCCGAGCCTTGCTGGCCCCGGGTCCCTCCAGCTGAGATCACAGGGGAGGCAGGGATTGCCAAGAGCTGGTCCATTGAGGGCTTTAAAACCGAGGCCTCCAAACTGTTTTTCAGCTGGAAGAGGAAGCAAGAAGGGCTGGCAAACGGGTGTGATGTGTGTGTGTGTCAGCTCACTGGGCCAGCCTCAATGGCACGGCGCTGATTGCGTGTGAGCCCAGAGACCTTGGGCTGTGAAGAAGGCACGGATAAGCCAAGACCAACCAGAGGGTGATGGCAGGATGTGCATGCAACACCGAGGGGATGTGACATCACCCAGGTCAGGATTTGTGTTTTCATGCTCAGCATCACAGGTGGTGGTACCCACATTGCCAAGAGGATCCATCACACCATGTGTGACACCAGCCTGGCCTGCTCTGTGCTGAGCTTCTGGAACTAGGAGCTCCAGGAGTCTCGTGGCCGCAGGAGCAAGGCGCCAAGCCCAGGCTTATCAGCCAAGCCTTACTGGCAAGAGCATCTTGTGGTTGCAGCACTTTGGAAAGCATGAGGCCATATTTCTGCTGGATGCTGGCCGCTGGAGCAATGTCTCTGCCCTGTCCTCCATTCACATGGTGCAAGGTTCTCCTTACACAGCTTGGGTTTACCACACAGACGTGGCTTTTGGTTGCAGCCAGCTACTTGTAGGCACCCAGCTGCTTACAGTGGGTGTCTGGCAGCTGCAGGAGTGCTTATCAAACTCTTCATCGGAGCCTTTTCTCTGCAGGCCATTTGTGGCTCAGCATCTCATTGAGCAACTGCACAAGCCCAAAGGCTCCGGGAAGAGCAGTGCACCAGAGAGCACAGGAAAGCTGGTGGTATTTCTGTAGGATATAAAGAAATCAGCTGCCGCACTAAGGAGGGGCAGAGGCAGAAGCCCTTATCTCCCTTCCCGCAAATAAGGATCTTGAGTAAAGCACTCAAAACATTGTGAGCATCAGGAGAGGGAGTGAAAAAACCATGAGCCGACATTGTTGTCTATAAATAAATTACACATTCTGATGTTTCATTCTCAGCCTTATGGTTTCGTGCCATTAGAATTTGGTATTTTGGGTTCTTTTTTTCTCTGCATTGAGAAAGGATAGAAACTTATTCTTCATTTTTTAATTTTTTTTTTTAAACACAATTGATAATCTTCCACAATCATTGGATTCCAGGAACCAAAGCTTTAAGAGCCCCCCCCTCCGCTCTCTCGTCCTCCCCCAAGAAGCATCTTGAGCCTGGTGATAAAATCCAGGCTTCAGCCAACATTGGGTGGAGTATGGACGAGGAAGGTGGTGTTGACATTTCATGAGGCCACATGTTAATTGCTTTCTATCTCTTGCTGAAAGTTCCTTCGGGTCCCAATAGGTTTGAATTTAGTAGTAAACATTTAAGTGGCTTTGCTTTATAGGACTTCATACGCTGTGTTTTGCTGCAGAGGTGGCAGCATTTCCAGTCATGGAGGGGCTGATGTCTGCCAAGAGCACATGTGCTTCCAGTGGTGAAATGCTCTTTGGAAACTCTTTGGGCAAAATATATCTCTGCATTTCTAGAAAAACAAGTTTTCCTGTAGGATCTTAGTGAAGGCACGGGTGAAAAAGAGGATCAGCCGTGAGACAGTAGCAGGTAGCCCCAAGCTCCTTTGGAAGGCACAGGGAGAACATGAGAAAACATTGTGGAAAAAGTTTATTGCTAAAGAAAACACCTCCGGGTTATGAAGGAGGCTCTGCCAGATTGTAGCTACCATATGGCATCCAGGTTGTCTGACGTGGTTTTATGCACTGAGTGAAGGTCTGGGACCTCTTCATTTCTGCCTTTGACTTACCCCCTGAGATCCTCTGCCTTGGGCAAAACACTCAGAACTGCTCTTTGGCCTCGTTTATTTTTCTTTACAAATTATCAGTGTTGGCATCATCAGGTGCAGTTCCATCATCATGCTGCCTGTTTTGGTCCTTGGGCCAGAATGCTGTCTGTAGGTGTAAGTATGGCAGGAGCATCTCCATGTAGCATTGCAGAGCTGGACTCTGTCCCACCACGTGCTCTGCACAGCTCCCTCCCTCAGTTGTGCTCACTTGTTTGTTCCCCTGATCTACTGTGCAGACCTCCCCATCCCTCCCGTGCGGTGGTGGTCCCTCTCCTCCCGCTGGCTGCCCTCTTCATGCCCTGTTGGGTCCCAGACTGGTCCCATCTCTCCAGCGGCTCCTCACCTGCATCTGCTGGAGGTTTTTCTGAGATGCAGCAAGTGAGATCTGCCTGTTAATGGCAGGTTTACACCGAGCCACCCATCTTTGCACTCTTTTCTCTTAATTGTCCATTTCCGGGAATAAAAGGAAAAAATAAACCCTGGCACTCTGCACAGGGCCATTAACTGGCTGTAAAATTGTTTAGCCACAGAGAGGCTGGGTGGTCAAGTGGGTTGAGAACAAGCTTGGAAGCCGTCATCTCCCGAGTTTCCAAACTCTTCATGTCACTGAGCCTCTCCGGGGCACCGTGCTTCACCCCATGTGTCTCTGTTTACCAGCGATAAAACAGAGCTATTAATTCTGCTCTGCTTCAGGGTGATCTTTTGGCCTGTAATTAATGTTAAAACCTTCTGAGATCACTCACTAGAAGGAGTTGGAGATGTGCAGGGGGCTGCCAGCTCCCACCAGAGCTGAGTTTCTTGCTGCCAATTCCCAAACTTCTCATTCAGGGTGAATAGGAATGAAAAACTTTCCTCGAAGGCTCTCAAAAGAGAAGGTTTCAGGTGAGGTAAAACAAATCTGTCTGTTTGTTTTCCTCAAAAAAAGAATTTTGACCAGATCAAAATCACTTTGCTTCTGATGTATTTCCATTATTTAATTTTTTTCCTTATATGATCTCAAAAATGATGGAACAAAGAGCTTGTTTGTTGATGTATATTTTTTAACCCAGGCCTGCCCAGTACAGATGCTCTTGCTCTTGGCAGCTGAGTGACTTTGTTTCCATGTGTGCTGGGCAGAGGGGAGAAGTGCAGCCAAAGGGCTAACGTGGGCCTTCAACATCACCCGAAGGGGTGGATGTGCTTTAATACCCTGCCAAGCAGAGATGCTTCCTCCCGACCCTGCTGGCGATGGAAGAGGTGATGTGGGCACTAATTGCAGAATATTAAAACTGTGTTTTGATAAAAGTCTGCCTTTTTCAAGGAAAGTGCTCTGGCACTGATTGCCTCAGAGCTAATGGAGCCTGGCTGACGGAGCCGCTCTGGGCAGAGCAGAGGTTACGCATTAGCTGTGCTCACCACGACAGCACGGCTGCTGTGGCTAAGCAGGTGACCCCAGGGTGGGGATGGAGATCAGCTCGCGGCAGTAACCTGCACCTTGAGCCCTCTTACTGCTTGTTGTGCTTATGCTGGTGAGGAAGAAGAGTGTTGCCTGCTGCTGAGCACCTGGGTAGGCAGCAGGACTCCTGGGGTCTCTGTTCAACTCTCTTGTTGCAGAGTTCCTCATCTCTCTGGGGCTGATGTCCCAGCAATAGGTGCCCCTATTGCTGTTGCTTTCTGAACCAGGAAAGAGGAGGATCCATGCTGCCAAGCTGCAGAGACACAAACCTTACCTCTTAACAGCAGGAGACTCCTCACTTAGCTCTGCAGAGAAAGGCCCGGGAGTGCTGGTGGACAACAAGTTCACCGTGACCAGCAACATGCCTTCATGGCCATTGGGCTCCTGGAGTGTATTAAGAAGAATGTGGCCAGCAGGTCAAGGGAGGTTCTCTTTCTATACTCTGCCCTAGTGAGACTCAGTCTGGAGTATTGTGTCAAATTCTGGGCTCCCCAGTTCAAGAGAGACAAGGAACTACTGGAGACAGTTCAGCAGAGGCTATGAAGATGCTGAGGGGCTGGAGAATCTCTGTGCTGAGGAAGGGATGAGACCCTGGGGCTGTTTAGCCTGGAGAAGTCTGAGAGGGGATCTGATCAATACTTCTCAGTAACTAAAGGATGGGGGTCAATAGGATGGGGCCAGACTCTTGTCAGTGGTGCCCAGTGACAGGACAAGGGGCAACAGGCACAAAGTGGAACCCAGGAGGTTCCGTCTGAGCAGGAAGAGAAGCTTGTTTGCTGTGAGGGTGTGGGAGCCTGTCCCAGGCTGCCCAGAGAGGCTGTGGAGTCTCCTTCGCTGGAGAGATTCCCACCCCGCCTGGACCCTGTGCTGCTGGGCCCCCTGCTCTGGGTGACCCTG